>VMKM01000565.1:0-298068 GCA_008360985.2 Macquaria ambigua | reverse complement strand
ATATATATATACTGTATATATATATTGATATACTGATATTTTGGCAGAGCAGAAAAACAGCAAAGTTGAGAAAAAAGGGTTTTCAGGCTGGCCAGCAAAACTGTGTAATGTTGTAATATCTTCATTTTATGCCTTTTTTTAGGTTATTTATTTAAAAACTATTGCCATATAAGCTACATAATACCTAAAAAAATGCATATACTGCACTCTGCCTTTGGATAATATTCATGGGGAAAATGCAGCATTTCCAAACGTGGGGAGTTTTTTAAACTTTCTCGTCCATTTTAACTGGTTTGTTTAAGAAAATAAACTTGATTTGGATTATTTACAGTCCATATTATGTTGGTTAGTGAAGCACAGGAGACGAGCAAACTGTTGACAACTTTACTTAAATATCAGCAACAGCTAACAGTGATAGCGTACATGGCATAGCTTACTGGACTCTACCTGTTGCATTCTTCTCCCCGTACAACACTTTAATTCTTAAGGATTAAATGTATCTGTTTGACTGTATATCTTTTTGTGTACTGTAAAAAATGAATGAACAATGAATCTAAAATTTGAGACATATAAATATGTGATTTAAAGGTAACCAACCAAACTGTATGAATCCCACCAGAGTCAAAACTGAAACAGCAGTTACTGCCTCTGCTAAACTAAGCTAGTCACTTTTTCTGCTTTTAGCCAAAATAATTTAGCTGTTTATTTTCTTCATCTTGACTGAATTCAGCTACTGCCTCATTACTTATGCTTGATAACGAACTGAATTACCAACATGCCAGTTTATCAAAATTGATATTTTACATAGAGAGCATGAAGTAAAAACAAAAGCCTGTTTTATTTGGTTCTGGCCACACCGTTCTTTTGTTTAACAAAACCTCTTCTATCTAATTTGAGCTGACTGCACTGTCAATCACTGGTTTAAACCTGGTCTGTTTTTTTGTTCCTTGTGTCCATATAAAAGTTTTTCGGCTGAATAGGTGTGACAAAGGTTAGATGTGCTCAGCTTCCAGAGGAGCTGAATAAAGAACTGCGAGACACAGAACAGGCCCTGTGCTTGATCAGGAAAAAGAAAAAGTGGATTTCAACCCAGCGCTCCATGGCCTTAATCTGCAGGATTAGGGCATCGGGAAGTTCTCTCCGGTGTGTTTGTGACTGTGAGTGTGTGTTTACAATGCTTTCTTTGTAGGTAATTTGCTTGTGTGTTGCGTGTGTTTGCATGCTTTTGTATACCAACATAGGTGTGAATGAGTGTGTGAATAGTAGTGTCCAGAGCCACATGTGCAGCAGCAACAGCAGCAGCACCAGCAGGCAGGCAGGCAGACAAGCGGGAAGGGAGGGAGGTGCCCATGGGTTAAGAGCTAAAGCCGCTTGGCCCAGATGAAGATGGCTCTCAGGCTCTCTGCCAATCAAAGCCCAGCCAACAGCCCACTCTCACTGACAGGGCAGGGAAACGGTGAGTTAGGCCACACGCATACTTTAAGTATGTGCAGCCTACAGTTTATAGTACAGACTTAGTGTGGTGCATGAAATAACAGAACATTACAGGGATAGAGACAAGAGTGAGGGCTGTACTCAAAATTGCATTTACTTAAATCTGCTATAATCAATACTTTTATATAAACAATGGATGAAATTACAAACCCAACCAGCTCTGGAGTTTCCCTCAGCTCTACAGAGCGTTATAGCACATTTTAGCTCATTGTTTTGGTTTTATGGCCCGCAATTTATTGTCTTGGTTCAGTCTCACCGCTCTCATACTATCGTTTATGAGCGTAGTAGTAGTAGTACCACTAGTTTTCTGAAAAAAAGCTCTGAAAACTGTCACAGCCCGGCTCAAAGACTGTGGCAAAAACAGGAGACACACGGGTATACTAAACACCAAAGTGATTTCTTAACCACAAAATAATCCAAACAAATAAGTGGGAGGAATCTGTAAAGTCAGTAGCGTAGGGAGTGGATGAGTGAAAACGTGCTGTATGGATGTTATCCTGTGGCAAGCAAGAAAAGGCAGCAAAGGTAACAAACGCAACAACGCAGAGGTGTGTGGTGTGAGGAGATCTGCCCCCAAAAGGACTGGCTGCTGCTCTGGCTATATGCATGGGGCACACCGGGCCCAGGTGTGGCCCATGCTGCTGATTAATCATCCAATTGGTTGGCAGCCCTGGAAACAGAGGGAAAGCCACAGCAGAGTGAACCAAGCAGAGGGACCGTCACAAAACCGACTGTACACTACCTGCCCAGCATCAAACAGCAGACAGACAAACTTAGCGACTAGCTGGTGAACATAGTGGAGCATTCAGCAGCTAAAGAACCAAGTATTTCCCTCAGGAGTTGGTAGAGACCAGAAACAGAGCTGAAGAGAGAGTGAATATTGGACTTAAATTCGTCAGGTGGCTAGAAACACCACTCCTTATGAATGATAATGTTGCTCCATATCTGCTGGATGTGTACATAAGCAATTGTTTGCTTTGTGCATAAAAAAAACAGTGTAAACGCAGAAAATGTTTTCGCTTGGCTGAGACAGAATTGGTATATCGATAAAAGCAGAATGTGACAAAGTGCAATGCAAAGTGCAACAGAAAATAAATCATGACATTCATTAAACATGACTTAAATGTCCACTGAAGCCTCCGCTCCACTGAAGAGACTAAAAGTGGCGGCAGACAAAAAAACAACAGATCTGTGTGGAGCGATGAACATAAATGCCATATTTACATCATGTTTACCACATGGTTTTCAAACGTTGGAGGCTTGGCTGGAGCTCTTTTAATTACGTCATCTTGTTGCACTCACTTCTTCTACAATGGTTTAATGGCACCCGATTGGAGAATTAGATGTTTATCCTAATATTTGCATAATGGTAGTGGATGGAAACACACATTAATTTGCATTTTCTTTTGACAATTTTCTGGAAATTCTGGTAAACTTTGTGTTACGTTTGGATGCAAACCTAGCTAATGTTAAAAGGTGTCAATATATCAAGGTGGTGTTTTCAGCTTATTTCTGCTGAACCCCAAGTGGCCAAACAATAACTGAATGCAGGTTTAAAGACCCCATGACGAAACTGAGACCTGTGTTTAAATTCATCACATACACCATGGACCAATGAACAAGCTACTGCGAGGTGTAAATAATGGAAGCGAACCACTGTTAGCAGCCTGGATGTGTGGTTCATCACAGGGCATTATAGAGAGTTGGATTATATATGGTCACACATATTTACCCTAACCATGTCCATCATGTGTAGAAGTACAATTTATTTATTTAAGCTTAATTTTTACAGAATGGTTTGGCTGAGGATGCATGCTCTTTTCCAGCAACACCCTGTTAACAGGTACACTGAGAAATGAAATGACAGGAACCGACAGAGTTATAAATAGAACATAAAAACAGATAATAAATAAGTTACGGGTCCAATTAATGCAGTTGCAGGCAGGTAGAGGATCTTTCTTCTTCTTCATTCTTAAAGTTACAGGGAGTGTTTTGATTTTTAGGTGGAACTGATTAAGTAGGGGCCAGAGTTACAGGGCAGAAAACATTAGATACATGTTGGCATCTTTCCAACAAGGGCTTAAATACCAGTGAAATGCCACAGCTTGTATTTTAAACCCAGGTATCATGGAACTTGCCCCGTTTTAAATCTGGTATTTACACTTTGATAGCCATTTGAGAGCTTTTTACACTGTGGAAAAGAAAGCTTGAGTACCTTGTGGTTGAGTTTCTTCTGTTAAATGTGCTCCTCTCGCTGGTGTAACATGCTTATAAATTGCCTCTTGCCCTCTTGTAACCCACTCTGTAACCCTCTTTCAGCTTCTATATACTGTAATTTCATTACAGTTCTCCTTCCCTGCCTTAGTATTCCTTTCTCCTCCTTCATCTTCCTGTTACTTAAATATCATGACAGCTTTCTACTGTGTCTTGTGGTAACTATAATGGAGCTTGAAGAATGCATGATGTTTAAAATATCAGAGAGGCCTGAGCACCATCGAGTGACACGAGTGAACATGATGCAGTCTGTAGCTGGTGCCAGTGAGTGAGGTTAAAGTCTCTCTGAACATCTGCCAAAACTCAGAGATCATCTAACCAGAGATGGGCACACAGTTCACTGTGACATAATGTCAAGCATACAAATACTAATGGCTTTTTTTCTCCTTTTATCCATTAAATGCCAGTTGTGTTTTTGGCCATGCTATCTTTATCACAAGGCAGGTGGTGTGGATTAGTGATGCTCTCTAAACTTCAGTATAGAATGATACGCGCACCACACAAGAATGTATAATCCACGAGCCTGCAGCTCTTTAGTCTTTAACAGCCACCTGTATGTCTCTCTTTCTTGTCCATCTTGTCCTTAATTGCCTCATCTTATAGCCTCTCCTCACTTTACCCCTCTAATCTTCTTCCTATTTTGTCCCTTTGTCCCATCAACCAGCTCTGCCACATCCTCTTTTTTTCCCTCTCATTCCTCATTTATCACAATCTACCATTTCTACTCATTAAACCAATTTTCCTTGCAAATTAAAAATTCACTGGAGCTCAGGGTCCTTTAGGTGACCCCCATGCAATAATTGCAATTTATTGATAGAAATCTTACTAATTGTCTTGGTAAAATGCTATTGTTTGAGAAGAGACGTGTGAAATTGACACAAGTGTTCCAGTAGAAGCTAAAGCATGGGTAATTTCAAACAACTTCTTAATGCAAAGTTAATTTTCCTTTCCTCCTTCCCTTTCCTTCCGCTTTACATCAAATTGTATAGATGAAAAAAAAACATTTAAATAAATAAAGTAAAAGGTAGCAAACAAAAATAAAATAAAAAATACAATAAAATTTAAAATACAATAAAAGAGGGTAGAATAATAGGAATAACATTTGGAATATGATTAAACAAACATATACTTTTGTTAAGATTCAATGAAACCAAGGACACAGGCTACTTTCAAGCAATATTTAAAAGGTGAGTCTTGAGATGTTTCTTAAGGAATTTAGAGAAGTTGCAATGTGGATATTTATGGGCAGGTTGTTTCACAGTTTTGGTCCACAATAAGAGTTTTGTCCATACAACTTTGTCTTAACATTTGGTACATTTAATGCTACTGTGTTTGATGACCTAAGGCAGCAGCTGTACAGAGGGAGAGACAGTGCTAAATCATTCAGAGCCTTGTAAACTGGCAATAGAATTTCAATATCAACTCTAAAAGAGATGGGAAGCCAATGTAAAGATACTAAAATGGGTGTAGTGTGCTGTCTTTTACTTCAATTGAGTCTGCTTTGCCAGAGTTCTAAGTCCAGGGTCAGCACCAACAACTTTAATTTTAATTTCAAATAGTTGTTACACATCTAATCTGAAGTATTTTTAAGGCTGTCTGTCAAACAATTTAAACTATTGGGATCACCAGGTGCTAACAATATGTACAGTTGTGTGTCGTCTGTGTAGCTATGAACATTTTCACTGTGTTGTCCTACAATTTGGCTGAGTGGAAGTGTGTATAATGAAAAAAGGAGTTGACCAAGTATTGAACCCTGTGGAACTTCATATGAAATGTAATGGGATTTGAAACATGTTCACCAATACTTTCTGTCTCCCTGTTAAATAGGTATGGAACCAGTTGAGGGTTTTTCCAAAGATACAAACTACATGTTTCAACCAGCACAGTGCAATCTATTGTATTAAATCCGGTACTTAAATCAAGGAGGACCAGTATGATGAAATAATAAAAGGACAGAACACTACTACAATGGGTTTCCCATCACTGCCAGTAAATCCACTCAGAGCAAAGTGCTTGTCATTTGGATAAAGATTTAGAATAAAAAGCAAACATAAAAGTAAAAATTTAGAAAATAGTCTCTCCCACGCACTTATCCATGAGACCAAAATAATGCGAACACCAGGGCAGTTCAACCAGTGTGTCTGGTATCGGTGAGAGGATTGCATTTTAAGTTCACAGAGTTATACAAGTGCAGCCTGCAGCCCTTCCACAGATAATGGCCCATGACCACGCAGGAAAATATGAAAGAGAGGAAGCTGGGTGGGGGGAAAATAACAAAAGAGGGACTGAATACACAGTAATGAAATGGAATCTCGTCTTCCATCTGAAAAGAACATCAAAGGAGATGCTTAATCTCAGGAGGCAGTACTTTGTCATTTGACGTGCATCCCCTCTGTCTCTCAATCCCTCTCCATCCATCCATCCCTCTCTCATGATGAGATGGATGATGATGAACGTGCGTGAGGAAGAGAAAGAGGGAGGGAGGGAGGGATAATACCTTCTGAATACATGATGAATGAAGTCATCGGGCTTAAACTGACTGGGGGGCGAGTGGTGCACAGAGACCGAGAGCGTGCATGTGAGTGACACCGAGCACCATCATCAACTCTCCCCTGCAGCTTTTTCAGTCTCTCCATCCTCCTCCTGAAGAGAGACACAGGAAATCACGCAACAGACAGGACAAGTAAAAGAGAGGATAAAATGTTGCTTTCCTTTCTCTACTGCTTTTCTTTTTTAACTGAGCTACCAGAGGCAAGAGAAAAGAGGCAGTGAGACGCAGAAGTAAAGCACATCTTGTCGTAGGCTCCAGCCCACCCAGAGCTTTTTCCTAAGCAACAAGATCAAGAGCTGTGCTCAGTGCGCACAGCCTGAGGAGGAGAGAGGAAGCTGAACAACATGACGGACTGCGAGGAGGGAGAGGGGGGACCCAACAGTCAGGGTGAGTGACGAAACCTGCCACAGACTGATGAGAGAGGAGTGTGCGTGGCAGTGTGTGGACGTGGGTGCGTCCATTTGCGTATGTGTGTGAGTGTCTGCGTGGGTGCTGTATGTGTGAGCGCACACATGTGAGTTAGGAAAGTTAGGGAAATTGTGTAATTTCAGGGATACGGAGAAAAGTGTTAGTCCTTGCATCTGCCTGTTTGTGTGTGAAGAGCTAAGAAAGACAGATGGACAGAGGAAACTTGCCAACTCTTTCAGCCCTGGTTGTATGTGTGAGTGGTACGTAAAGGTTGATATTAAGGTTCCACATGTTGAAAGAATGGAAACAACAAGTGTACGTGCTCCAGTCAAGGATCCGTCTGCACCTTCACCTTCCTTGGCTCTCATGCACTGCACCCCCTGGGGTTGCATGTAAACCTCCATCTGCACAAACAGTTCAGACTTTCTCCTCTTTTCTGCTGGTTCACTGCTGTTTTTTTCAAAATGATCTGTTTGTGGTCAATTTGACATCTCAATGCAGTAGATGTGTTTCAAATGTGGTCCGCCAGAGGTTCATCCCGTGCCTGTAGATTCATACGTCCATGTCAAACACATTTAACCACGCTACAAAAAGGTTTCCAGTGGACTGAGTGCAGCCCCTGCAGAGCATCTGGGGAAACCAGCCTTTCACTCTCAAAGTCATTCATGTCTCTCCCCCATCGAGAACATCTCGCCAGGGGCAATATCTGCCTTTCATAATGGTGCATGTGTGTGGTTCTGAGTGTTTGTGTACATGTGTATATATATAGTCTGAGTGTGCCTAAACATGCATGCAAATATGTCTTGGATGGCATCTTTTCATATATATTGTAATATGTTTAAGATGCAGAACAACCTTTTTCACCAAAATCTGTTTACCTTCAGTTTGCTTTCATTAGTTATTGCTAGAGCTGCAACGATTAATTGATTAGTCAATCAACAGAAAATTAATTGGCTACTATTTTGATAATCCATTAATCATTTGAGTAATTTTTCAAGCAAAAATATTCTCTGGTTTCAGCTTCTCAAATGTGAGGACTCCCTGTTTTTCTTTTGATTATCTTTATGTTTTCGACTGTTGGTCGGACAAAACAAGCAAATTGGAGACATCACCGAGGGCTCTGAGAAAGTGTGAATGGCATTTTGTTCACATTTTTTAAAACATTTTATAGACTAAATAATTAATTGATTAATGGAGAAAATAATTGGCAGATTGATCTATAATGAAAATTATTGTTAGTTGCAGCACTGGTTATTACAAATATTATTTTTTTCAGTGTGCATTTGTGTCTGTGTACACACACTCAACAAGGGAAATTCTGAAATCCACCAGTGCTGTAAGGCACTATTAATTACGTACCACTAAAACAAATACATTTTTAAACCACATGGGTTTTCCCAAATACAATAAGCTACTGAGCTTTTTGATAATTTTGACCTAAGTTATGTTAGTGAGTGTTGATGATTTCCTTTAAATGTTGACACCTGTCACACACACATACTGCTCCTAATGGTGTCTCGGTTTCTGTATTTGTAATACAAAATAATACTACTGCACTGCTTATACCATTTCATAGTGTGATCACTTGAGGTGTTACAGAGATCTTGATTGGCTTGTTTTGGGTCTTCTGTCACTGGAGGATTTTATTCTACTCTATTGTATCAACTGGCTGACTTGGCATTCCCCCCAAAGCTTGTTGTTTAAAAGCATTAAGGCTGAAAATTGGATTACATTTTCACAAGTCATTTTCTTATATTAATAACAGTAGAATATATCATATATTAAATCATTATAAATAATGAATTTTGGCTAAATATATCTGGTAATAAAACAAAAAACATGGTTGCTCCAGAAAAAATTGAATTATCTTGCATAGTCTTCCATCTACCTGGTGATAATTGCTCAGTAGATTTGATTATGTTATACATTAGTAGTAGAGGTTTGAGGCTGTTCTCATTTGGGTGAAATGGTTTTGTTTCATTTGTTTGCCTAAAACCTGCACACTCCATAGTAAAATATAATGTAGCATAGACCCTTTTTACAGCAGAAATTTTGACTCATAAAACACAAGTGTTACTAATAACATCAACAAAGCCATGACAGTGTGCACATATGCTGCGAGCTAAACACGCTCCAAATAAAAGTTGGAGACAGCAGTTGGTCTTTGAAAGTTTTAATGGAAGAAATTGTGAAACTGATTGGATGAGACACATAAAAGTCAATGATAGTGAACGCATCAGAAAAAGATGAGCTATCATAAACAATAATTAGACCAGAAGTATTGTAAAAAAAAAAAGAATTAATACAGTAACAAGAAAACTGGATTCACAGGAGTGTAGATTAATTGTGTTTAGTTATTGTCCCTCATGCCAGGAAGAAACAAAGTACCATCACTGAAACAACAACATTAAAGTGAGACTTTTTTGCTGCACAATGGCCACTATGGCCACAAGTGACAATACTCAAATAAGGATTATTCATATCATGTAGCAAGTGTAATAATAGCACAGGTAGAGAAGAGTCAAAGCCAGCAAACTGGCTCAGTAAGTCAGTTATAAAGCAGTATCTAGCTTAATTTAGCTATAATTAGCTACCATTGTGGTAGCTAATGTTAGCTGGTGTTAGCTAATATTAGCTAACATCAGGGTACATCCAGACGCTTATGGTAGCTAACATAAGCTAACACCCAGTCGCTTATTGTGGTAGCTAGCATTAGCTTATGAATTCAACTTTCTGCTTAGTACGTGGAAAATTGTGTTGTTTCTTCTTTCAAAAGTTAACGTTACATAGTCTCATTTCAAGTTTCCACAGGAAGCACAACACAGTAATTAATCTAGTAGGCCTACAGTAAATATATACATAGAGTCCACAAGAGTAAAAAGTAGTAAAATACATAACAGTTAGTTAGCCCAACAGAAAATGAACAGAATGTTGTATTATTAACACATTAACCTCAGGCAGCTGTGATGGTTAGCTTGGTTAGCAGTGAACAGAAAACGATTTTAATATCTCAAATGACAAAAACAACAGTCACAAAATAGCAATTAGAAGGAATAAACTAACTAATAATGTTTCTGCAAGGGAATTTAGAAGGTGGATAAAAGATGCTTGTCAATCTTTACTCGGTCACACATCTGACAAAATGGTGGACGTAACAATGTCAGTTAAACTGCTATGGAATGTGTACACAGCAACAGTTGCTACTAGCAACAGAACGTTAGATACTAACTGTGTATTCACATTCACCTGCTGGTGGCGCTAGAAGAAAAATCAGGATCACCAAAGTCAGTAGGATTAATCCTCTGGAGACCATGAATGTCTGTACACAATTTCACGGCAATCCATTCAATAGTTGTAGAGATATTTGAGTCTGGACCAAAGTGGTGGACCGACCAACAGACTATACATAGAGCCATGCTGCTACCGACAAACCTAAAAGTAAGAGAAAAATTTTGCTTTTCTGCTTATCACTACAAACTAAGACTTAAATTTCATGTACGGTTGCATGAGGCAGATACTGTATATGCCTGGAATTTCAACTCCTCTTGTGTATTAGACTACAAAGCAGAGGGACAATGACCTTTTGCTTTTTAAAGGTCATGATTTGAGCGACACCATGACACCACAGGGGTGAATAATGAGGTGGCGTTTGTGGTGCAAGTGGAGTGTGGTCACGATATGAATGGAGCACACAGAACAAGAGTCTACTAATTGCCAAGCTGGCATCACACCTGGATAGAAATACCATCTCATAATAGTCCTGCCTGTTTTAACAGAGCGGGCAAGATAACAGATTTATGAGATCCCTGGAGGCTGCACGCTGTCCACTGGCAATAAAAATGGATGAGTTCTAATCAATAAGCTCATCAGGAGTGATTGTGAGGTGAAAAGAGGAATTTGTCATTGATGGTTCAATCCTGGTGCAGTTTTGCTCCTAAAAGCATTTAAGTTCATTTTGTTTTGACAAACATTTATTGACTTTTCATGTAAATTATTTTCCTATCCAGTTCCATATTGATGTGTCTACACCCCTTTTAGCTCTGTCTTGTGATTCTAATTTGTTTTAAACATCGTGGAGTATCCATTAAGAATTTATTATCATTTTGCACTTTGTACAACATACAGTCAAGACTTTAAGAACTGATGAGTAGCCTATGTCTCTGAGCTGCCTCGTGGTTAACAATTTAAACTGACTTGGTCCTTCGCTAAATATAGCAGTCAACCTTTTCTCTCTCTTCGGGGTCATGTAAATAGGGTGTACTCAGAGTTACTAGTTTATTAGGTACATCTCTACAGTTTAATTTAATTTAATACAAATATCCTTCAATATTTTCTACGTTTATAAGGCCTATGTTCAGTTTATTTTGAGACTCAATTCAACTTTCTGGTAATTTCTGGGGCTGTAGTTAATGGTCTTGTTGTGTTGGACTGCACAGTGGTGGAAGCAGTTTTGCAATATTTTACCAAAGTAAAAACAGCAATATAAATATACTCCATTACAAGTTCAAAATGTCACTTAAATAAACATATATTTAAGTATTAGAAGCTAAATGTACCATAAGTATCAAAAGTAATATATTTATCATATATTTATATATTAATGGAATATAATACTGATGCTTTAACATGTAAGTAAAGTTTTAGTGCTGTCATAATGAAGCAAATTTTGATTACTTTATATACTGTTGGGTAGTTGAATCTATAACAGTGCAAATCTGAAAGGTAACTAACTATAGCTGTCAAATTATGTAGTAGAGTGAAAATACAATGTACATACACAAGGAAAGTACAAGGAAATGGATGCAGACAAAATGTAAGAAACTGTTAATATAATACAATCTATGTCAACACAACCGCAAACTACAGCGCAATCTAAAAAATTACCATAAAGTTTAATCAACACCTCTCTGACAGAGACAGAAACTAGTTGTCAAAGTGTCCTTGAGCAAGGCATCTAATCTTCAACCATCCTAAATAAGATAGAGTGATAGATCCTGAGTGCATCGTCAGGTTGTAAAACCGATGAAACGTACAGTAAAGTCTTGGAAATTGGTGAAACAGTAGCCATTCACTTCATGTTCAGAGTAATGTAGTGTCACAGGGGTATACAATAGAGCCGCAGCCACCAAAATACTGCTTGTATCATCTGGAGCAGCTGGTGCAGGAGATAAACAAAGGTCATGTCAATGTCAGATTTTTGGCAGCATTTATATAAAAGCATGTAATGACACCATGTGTGAGTAATGCAGGGTCAGAGGTGAGGATTTTATTATAATACTGGAGCTGATAGATGAAAACAAATATAACTGCAGACAACAGATGCAAACAGATACTATTAAAAGTTTAAAAAAAAGATAAGGTAAAGCAGCCAAATAAACCCACTTCATTGTGGCTTTGGACATGCAGACTGATGTATCAGCTGTCTGGCAGTAGAAAAAAAAACGCTGTTGAAAGCATCACAACAAACAGCCCCAGTACAAAACTGTAGAAGACAAACGGGACAAATCTTTCATTAAAACATTCAAAGTAAAGTGATTTTAGAGGTGAAATAGTGGAGAACAATGTCACACACTGAATGTTCTTGTAAGGTCTTATACTAGTAATGCCACATCTATTTATAAAAGATCAAATTAATAATTAAGACATAGAAAATACAACAGTTTGTAATCATGTTTTATTTTACAATGTTCATTTATTATCAAGTAATCCAGCATTTCTAAGTGCTCCTGAAACTTGTCATGTTTTTCAAAAGGAGTACGAGGTTTGTCTTTTATAAGTGTGTGTTTTAGATATTTGGATGGACTACTATTCGACGGTTTGTTCACACATTTATGACAGACGATGGCAGGTTTGCAGACGCTGTCACCCGTCTCAGTGTCCTTGTCATTTTGGTCAGTCAATATGAGCTCTGGGGGCAGACGGTCTGAAATTGCCCTCTTGGGGCTGTTTAAACTGGGAGAGATTAAACCTTGGTGTGAGGTGCGTGCACACACACATATAGTATAAAGTATAAACACACTCCCAACACTCTAATTAATTCTGCTTAAAGGAATACGCCAACATTTTGGGAGAATATGCTGATTTGCTCAGCAAGATGAGAAGTAGTTTTTTATACTTTTAAAATTTTTGACAGAGGCTAACTGCTCCCAGTCTTTGTTCTGAGCAACAATAGACTAAACACATGCAGGACTTGTGGGTAAGAAGGCAAATACACATATTTCCAAATTAGCAGTGTTCCCTTAAAGAAATAGTTAAACATTTTGAGAAATATGCTTACTTGATAATTTACTATGAGTTAGATGACCAATACCACTCTGCTGTCTGTACAGTAAATACAAGGCTAGAGCTAGCAGCTGATTAGCTTAGCTTAGCACAAAGACATTAAACAGAGAAACAGCTAGTCTGGCTCTGTTCAAAGGCAACAAAAAATAAGCCTACTAGCACCTCTAAATCATCACATATCTCATTTGTTTAATCCGCACATAAACAGAGTTGTAAAAAGGTCAAGTTTTGTTTTTTTATGGTTGTTTTGTATTTCGGTTTTTGTACATTAAGGACACAAGATATAACTTTTTAATCAGTAAGCTTTAGAGGTTGCTCATATCATTTGGTTACCTTTGGACAGATTCAGGGTAGCTGTTTCCCCCCAGTTTCCAGTCTTTGTGCTAAGCTAAGCTAACTTTCTCCTGCCTGTCGCTTTATATTTAGCATCATCTAACTCAATGCAAAATTAAGGTGAATAAGCGTATTTCCCAAAATGTCAAACTATTGCTTTGTTAGTCTGATATGTGTGCACCTCCTGCCCTGCATAACACAACCACAGCCCGCTGAGATGGATTTAATCTGCTTGCCAGATGTCGTTAGCTCATCCACTGGTGTTTGAATCTGAATCAATTTGTCTGATTGCCCATATGTTAATGCAGAGTGTCCACCATTGTAATTTCACTGAGAGAGAAAGGGTCACATTAGCATAGATGGATGAATGATGCACAGACAAAACTCCTTCTCCTTCTAATGCAGATGATGATTTATTGTCTTTGTCAGGGTCATAGCTGTAGGCTAAAGGACAAAAAAGTCACCCGTTACTATATTATCACATTATTAGTATTAACCATAGTAACAGAAGCAGTAGTATCATTATTATGATCGTACTTTAACAGGAAATTCATCTGGTAAACAACAGCAGTTATTAAAAGTATAAACAACAAATACTTAAACATGAGGAATTTAGTTTGTTTTGTTGTGTGTGTGTGTGTGTGTGTGTGTGTGTGTGTGTGTAGCCCACGGGATTGTAGCCCAGGTTAAACAGACAAGCTAACTGTCCAATTTGTGTTCCATTGATGTTTTGTGCCTATATGGCTGAGTTGTAGTGGACATGAGCTGTCATGTAATTGTACATCAGGTATTATCTCATCGCAGAGCAGTGCTGCATTATGTAAAGCTGCTCTGTTTAATGCCATATGAAGGATTTTAATATTGTGTTTTCCTTGTAATTTGACTGATGTATCCTCAGCTGATTTACAGCTTTAATAAACTGGCTCAGAACAGAAAACGCACTGGCCATTTGTCTACTGTATCCAACAATACAGATTTGGTATTAGGTTTGACATATCAGACTTACCTCTTACCTCCAGCGCGTGACAGAGGTGTATTACAGAGGGCGGGTTTGTACAGTGAGCAACAGGAAGATATGTCATGTCAGCGATTGTCACTAATCCTCTGACTTGTTGTCCTGGCTCTTTACTGAACACTGAATGAAGAGAGTGACAGACACTGACTTTAATCCATATAGAGTGAGAAGGTCAGAATGTTGAAGTTGGATTAAGAAGATCCTCACATCTTGTGCACATTTATATAGATTGGTCCAATTCAATGTGCTTAATGTATGTGCGTGGTTCATTTCATTTCAAAATAAACCCACCTACATCACATTCACGTCTTCCTATTGGACCAGCCTCGGTACATCAGATAAACACTTTCAATAACCTACTGCAGATGATGTAACATCACTGCATTGTTGACATTGCTTCTTTTGTTTGTAAGTAAATTATACATGTCAATTTGTGTGACATCAGTTTCGTTCCAGGAAAAATATGTGAGAGACAAAATTGTCAGTGTCTTCCAAAATTACCTGTACAAGTGTCCCGAAAAAAGGCTCATATAAGTGTTTTCTGATCTATAACCGCTGTGGTTCAGGTATTGAAATGTTTAGGCAGCTTAAACCACTTGGTTAAATGTTTAAGGAAGAAAGAAAAGAAGCTTGACAAGGTGTGATTGTTCAAAAATGCTGCATTGAGGTCACAGCTGTAAAGATAATACAGACATAAATTGATATGGTGAACGTGCCAGCAAACAGTTGCTTAGTCACATGTCCAGCAGATATGGAGCAACATTATTTACAGCAACACTACCGCGTCAGTGGTTGATAGGGAGGAATAGAAATACAAGTACCACTTATAATATTTTTTTCTGATTTAATCATGTGCAAGCAGAAATTGTGACAAGTCTACAGTTATTACTTTTCGTTTTCAGAGCTTAAGAAGATGCTACACAATTGCGGTGGTTTGCCGTTGGTCGTACTATTGTTTACTTTCGCTTTTCAAAACCGGAAACCAGCTAAGCCTGGCCTAGCATACTGCAAAATAAATTGATTTAACAGTTTCATACTGCATACTACCGATGCAGTATGTACTACATACTGCATTAGTCTGTAGCCTAGTATGTAGCAGGCGGTTTCTTCTCCTGCCCTGATTAGTTTCACCTGTCCCTCATTACCTTTCCCTCTCTTGTGTGTGTTTCCCCCTCCCAGTGCCAGTTCTCTTTGTTCGTCGTATCTAGTGTTGTAGCATTTTTCTATGTGTGTTTAGTGTTCCTGTTTTTTGATCTCTGTTAGTTTACCTGACCATTGTCTTAGCCTACTCCCTGCCGGATTTATCTGCCTTGTCTCTGACTGACTTTCTGTGTACCGAACCTTTTGGCAAGAAAGGACTGTTTTTTGATTTCAAGCTCCTGTCTCTGAGTCGTGCATTTGATGCCTTTGCCTGTGGTTTCACTAGTCGTTTAGAAATTGAACTATCATGTCTTTCTTGTGCTCCCCTGTGACACCTACTTCCTGAGGCACTTTGCAGTGATATGACTCACTGGGGCTTTGATGGCTTTACTTAGACCATGATCACACTACAGAGGCCGACACTTTGAGATCCGGGAGCAGAGCGATTGAACTGGAGAAGACAAGTGGGAATAGCGATAGAGCTTTCCTCTATTCTTCCCACTGAGCTCCCACCCAGTCGTCTCCGATTGGAGATTATTAAATACAGTGTGGTCTAATCCTTTCTTGCTCACCACTTTCATTCCCACGGCTCGCTCTCAGCAGTCCAGTCGCGTCACCCGGTCTGTGGAGGAAACAGAGAGCATCACTGATGTTAAAGCTAAAGTTAATGCTGAAACTTTAACTGATTGTCAATTGAGGTTTATTTGAGTCAGTATTTAAAAGATGAGTGTGGCGATTCAACCAATCTCATGAAGACAATAAACCGATCCTTCTAACAAGCATTGTCTGTGTATCCAAAGCCTGATGCATCTTATTCCTCTGTGCCACAGAGCTCCATGGTTGGCCAAAAATAATTGACTACATTTACATGCCCACTCAGTTTCCACTATTATTCCGAATATGACAATATTCTGAATTTGATACAGGTCATATTTACCATGTTCACCTTCTTAGTTTAGCATATTAGCATGCTATCATTTGCTAATTAGCACTAAACACAAAGTACAGCTGCGGCTGATGGGAATGTCATTCGTTTTGAAGGTATTTGGTCATAAATCAAAGTATTGGACAGATTGAAATTTTAACCTGATGATGGTGCTAGATGAAAAGTTCAGGGATCACCAAAGTGATTACAATTCATCCTGAGAGGAACATGAATGTCTCCACCAAATTTCATAGCAATCCATCCAATAGTTGTAGACATATTTCAGTCTGGGCCAAAGTGGTGGACCGACCGACTGACTGACCAACATTGCATCCATACAGCCTCGCCACTAGTGTGGCTAAAACTACTTTATCAAGTTAGGAAAAGGAACCAGCTACTTTAAGGTCTGGTTGCTTTTGAGAAGCCAACTTCATGTGTCTTCATGGTCAAATCACTAACTGAAAAACCTCCACATTATTTTTGAACATTGAATGAATTCTAGAGGATATTGAGGTGAGAATCGTGTTTAATAATGTTATGCTTTCAGAGGGAGACAGCGGACAAGTGAAGGAGAAAGTTACATTGTACATCTGTGTGTCAGACAGAGCATTACTCCAAATTAAAAGCAGTGAGTCTGGACTATGAATGACCCCAACAGTGCACATATCTGGCTATACAGGGATCCAAGTGACAACATAATTCACCATGTGATATTGCTCCTGCTGCAGAAAACATAATTGCTTAACTCAATATTCTGTCCTCATTCCTGTTTTAATGGCAAGTTTTACATTTAAAGTCGATCCATTTTGGCAGAAAGCATCACATTTTAGTGTCACCCCTGCTGACTAAAATCTGCCTTAGAGACAGAAACACAGGCAGGCAACAGGCTGTGTGTGACACAGACAGCGAAAGAGAGTGTCAGTGAGGAGATAGATTTAAATTAAACAAATGACTTCATGGAATTAGCTTTAATTCCTCAGTTACAGCAGGAGAGGTGAAAATGAGTGAGGTATGTGTGTGGTTGATGTAATTGTGAGGTTGCTGTGCAGCTGATTGGTGCAGTTCTCTCACATGCAGAAGTTAATTTCTGCTTTCCTCTGTGGCCTCCAGCAGCTGCTGGATAATCCCCTTGAGCCTGTGTCCTATTAAGCTTTTAAAAGCCGGTATAAACTGTCCATTTTGTAATAGCCATGTCACATCAAGGGTACAAATCTACACCGCCCACTGCCTTTCATCTGCATGCTGCGGTTAAGTCGTAGTCACCGCTCAGCCTCCTGCAGCAGCATCATTATAAACATCTTTCTGAGCCGATCGCTTCTTATCAATAAGTCGTGGCTGTCTATCCCGAGGCTCAAACAGGGATGTAGACAGAAGGATTATCCATTAGTGGCAAACAAATAATTCAAAGCCACAGAACATTTTGTCACCAACTTATCTTCAAATGTTTTGTTTTCCGTGTACATTTAGGACAAATTATTTTCTGTAATGTAGCTGTTTGCTTGTGTGTGTATGTGTTTGTGTTTTGGCCAGATTACTAACTTGACACAGAGATCTCCGTCAAACCTGTAACCTCCCACTCCAGAAATGTTGTAGTTTAATGAAGAAGCAGAGCCGAGCTCCAGTTAATGAACTCTGTAAGCCTCATTCACACAGTCTGAGGGCTAACAGTTTGTAATGACAGCTCATTTATCATTTGAAATCCATAGTTTAATAACTTTTGTGCCCCTTCCCCTCAAGCACTGAATATGCTAAATCATAAGGGTTAGAGCACCACAAGCACTAGACTCTGACGCAGAGGCTTATTCCTTCTCGCTGGCTAATTTTTCACAGTTTGACGTCTTAGAGGAGTGAACATCTGAGACTTCAGGCTGCATGATGATGATTGTTTAGGTTTAACATCATGGTAAAAGTTCTCTGACTCCTCTGAAGACTGTCTTTGACCAACAGGTTCTCCACAAAACCAGGTCTGCATCAAATAGCATAGACAACCTCTGTCTCTGAGGTCCTTTCATAAAGAACTGCAGTGTAAAAGAGTACTCCATCGATTTAGCATTGCACCCCTATAACACTGTTTGACTCAAGATGGACAGTTTAAAAAAAAAGTATCAAAATTGATGGACCAGAACCAGAGATAATTTTTATTCTACACTTTCTTCTTCTTTGTCAATGCCTGCCACCTACATTACCCACAATGCAACTCGAACCTCAGTTCAGGTTTCGGATGCATTATGCTAGTAGTGGCTAATATAGCCTCGAGCCACTACACCCCCAGATTTATTTCATTTTCAAACCCCAACCAATGTTGACTCAAGTGACATCACTTGAGGAAATTTATCAGATTTCACGCAGCTCCCTCTGGAGCCCAAAAGGCTTTATACACTCCCCAAGACCTGTAAACAAACTTTCATGTTTAAAATCAGTGGAGTTCCCCTTCAAAAACAATCGAGTAAAAGCTCTGTTAAATTTGCATGTGCAATTTTGCATTTTAGAGAGCATTTGTTTTATGTCTTTGTTTTACTAGTGTCCATGATCTAAATGTAAAAAAAACTGGTCCCTCTACATATAATTAAAACACAAGATTGAAGCCTGCTTTCACTCTCAAATTTCTAAGACTGTAAAATACTTGTTCACATCAGTAATCTTTGTAAACACTGGTGTAACACAGGCTTGACACAAGATGCTGTTTTTCTGTAAACTCTTTAATATTTAATTATTTACTTACAGCCTACACTGTGTCATTTCATCATCAGACTTCATTTCATATAGGTGAATAAACCCATCCACCCCTGCATACACTGAGATACAAGCTGAAAAATAATGCAATTTTGTGTTTTAGAGGTGCTTTAGAAATTGTATGTGTGTGTGTGTGTGTGTGTGTGTGTGTGTGTGTGTGTGTGTGTTTTAGCACATGCACACAGACAAAGGAATACAAAAGAGCTCGTCCTGGAGCAGTAATTTGCTGTGGACGTGAATATGGGTCAAATGGTAGCAGCTTGTCCTGTTCTGACCTGCACATTAAAGACAAAAGTCCTCACAGTACTGTGTGTTATTCACATGTTCACATCAGCCCAGCAGTAGCCTGTCACCTCAAATTCACTGTGTCTGTTCCCTGGTGCTTTAATAAGCTATTTCAACCGTTGCGCTTTATTTCTGCTTCTAGATTATATTTTACATGACTCTTAGTTTTCATTGCTGTGGCGATGTTTGGCAGTCATAGTTCTGTGTGGCCACTTTATGTGACAGTTTTCTTGATGTTCTCAGGTATCGGAAGCTTTTACAACTGAATACAGATAAATCGTAAGCGCTGTTCACACTCGTATAAACCTCTTAGTTCTCTTCAGTTGCAGGAATTTATCTATGTAGGTCACTTTGGACACTCTTTAATCTCCCAGCCAATGATTCTTGTGTAAGCAAAGGGAAACTGTTGTCTGTGCTTTGATTTCATCAGACGTGCACTACATTTCACAGGGCTCACCTAGACAGCTAGTCCAAAGTGCCACAGACAGACAGACAGACAGGAATATTGCTTTATGGGGTTACTTTGTCAGTGACCTTTAAGACATTTCCAAGCTACATCTTTTAGCCACATATGAGCTCAAACAGAGGCTAAAATCCTCGGGCAGAGCACTTCTGGTTGTATCACAGTCATGTTTTCTTCTGTTTTGCTCTACCAGACTTACTGACTCAGTTTTCTCTTTTAAAACAAAAAAAACAAAAACATTTTTCAGATGACCTCTACAGTACATGAACTGTGGTCTGAATTTGTATCTTGTGCAGCGTCCCTCTTGTGTCGCATCAAAGTGCTACAGAGAATAATAAAACTATTAAAATTAATTAAAATTATAAAATGAAATTATTAGCTACAGGTGATAAATACAGAAATACAGTTGATATTATTAGCTAGCTTTCTGGCAGAAAGCCTTCAAGGCAAACTTCTCCCATGTGCGGAATTAATACATAAATAAATCACAAATTCCTGTTGTTCACTATTAAGAAAGGATCATGTCACTTTGAGTTTATGTGATTAGTTAACACTTGATGGATCATCAATTAATGATTGTTAAGTCAGTTACTTCCTTTACCTGTTATCTAGTTCCATAGAAAAGAGCTATTTCAGACCCATGCATTGGATCAGCCTCTCTGAACGCAGAACAGCATCCGTTCTCATAGAAATATGAAGCCGTTTTTATCAAACTGGTAGTCAGCTGCAAACTTCTACATGTTGCTGCATGATCCATTTTTAAGTGCTACTGACACATTTCTAAATGCAGCACAAATTATATGACATGTGAAGAAAACGACAATGTTAAGCAAAATTAGACTGACGGTTTTTGTAACCTCGTCTGTCACAGTAATGGATCAGGAGATCAATTCGAGCGAGGCCTCTGGTTTTTTGGTTACACCCCAAGGTCACTCACTGATGATCCACAGTGAAGGATGAGGAGGGGGATGTGGTTTCTAATCTGAGGATAGAAATACACAAGTGAGGTGTGTTTTGTGTACAGCTTGTAAATGGATGATTTGGGGGGTAAAATACACCGATTTAATAGCTCGGGAAATACAGCCTTTATTATTGTATGAATGTCCTGCAGTGTAATGATGGATGTCTATCACATGATACTCCCATCTCATGGTTAATACCTCAGGGCCACCAGCAAGAATCCATCACTGTTTATTTATTATAAATTTATTATAAATAAAAAAGACATTATGAAATAAATAATCATATGAATACATTTTGTAAAATACATAAAGGAACCAATTCATTTTGAAATAATTTAAGAAATCACTAAGACTCAACCTTATTATTTTAAAAGGTTATTTTATCATTCTTTTTTTCATATTTCGTATTTTTCACATCATAACTTCACCCTTTTATTTCATAATGTCACTTTTATTGACAGTGGTGCTGTCAACAGTTAATGCCCCCTCACCTTTCAGCCAATCACATGCCCACCTCAACAACAAGACTGCAGGAATATGAATATGTTATACTATACAAATATGTCACAAACACACACAATACTTATACATGCACAGAGAAAGACCTGACACACACACATGCACACACACACACACACACACACACACAAAAGCATTTAGTAAAACATGGTCATATCGCAATTTTTTAAAAGCTGATTTCACTCTAAGCCAAGAGCTGCAATGAGCTTTAAATGCAGATTTAAAAATCATGGTGGATTACAGAATACTCAGGTGGTTGGCCTTAACATAATCTAAACTACAGCTAAGAGTAGAAATAAAAGACCTGCTGTGAGTCTTAATGTCACAAAGTGCAGTTTGACGTCACAACAGGTAACAAACAGGTCGTCATTATTGTCCACTGCACAGCCTGAGATTATTTCATCTACATATCATTTACAGCAGCTGGAAAGAATTGAAACAAAAATTAAGAGCTCACATTGTCTTAAAGGTCTTTTCACATGGCTAATGAAGAAGTCCAGAGGAAAGTGGTATATAGTGTTCAGGTGTTTTGAATGTGTTGTGTTCAGGTATTGATAGAAAGCTGATAAAAGCTCTAATCCTTCATGCAAACTCAAAAACAACATCAAATTGAAATGCTTTCTAATCCAATTTGACAGGCAATGCGTCTTTAGGAGAGCAGTCCGTCGTTCAAAGGATTATGCGCTGTGTGAGAGCAGTTTGGCTGGTATTTGACTCTCCTCTTTGCTTTAAAGATTAGTGTATAATACTGCTGCAGCTTGGGGAATTGAAAGAGGCGACTTGATTGTGCTGCTTTCACCAAGCAGGAGCTGCAGGATGTCCCCTCATGTGGCTCGTCCATTGCTGTACTGATTCTTATACAGTTTTTGCACTCACTGCTTTAGAGTTAGGTAAAGAGGAAGGGGGGAGAGAGAAGTATCCCATAATGAGAGGTCATAAGGGTGAGGAAAAGAGTGTCTAAATGCCTCAAAATGTGAACATAAATTCAAGACAGTCAGACTTGGATTAAAGAGTAAGTGCTCCCAGCGCAGACTTAATCCTATAAAAGGAGGGCTACATTAAAACTGATATGGTTGCCTGTGGTTTTAGTGGCTTACAATCAGAAACTGTAATGAAACCCATGTGCTCTGGTTTGTAAGTCGTCATGGCTTCTAAAACTTAGATATTAGATGCCATGATTACGTACTAACCTGACCACAGGAGTTAAAGCTGCTCTAATCAATATTTTTATTTTTACAATCAGTGAAATGACTATGTGTAATGTTAAAGGTGTTGCTTCTATTGACGAACCCACAGATAATTATCCCCCAACTCTGCGGTTCCCCTCGGCTCTACAGAGTATTTTAGCGTCTTTGAGCTCATTGTTTTGGTTTTCCAGCCCACAACTTTACTGTTTCGATTCACTCTCACTTCTCTCATCTCACGTTTACAGCGAAAAAGCTGACGGACACCGTCAGCGACTAGCTGGTGAACACAATGGAGCATTTAGCAGCTAAAGAACCAGATATTTTTGTCAGGAGTTGAGACCCAAAACAGAGCCGAAAGAGGTTGACAGGTTGTCTGAAACTCAACTCCAAATGAATGATAATTTTGCTCTGTATCCGCTGGATGTGTAAATAGGCAACTGTTTGCTAACACATTCATCATATCAACTTTATAAGATGATAATGTGTTTACAGCTTGTTGTGCTGCCCCCAAGTGGCGAAAAAATCAATGAACGCAGATTCAAATAACCCAACTTCTTCTTTGATCACACAGAGGTCTTTAAACTCTGTTGATAACATAGTAATGGGAAAACAATGAGCAACATTTGATATCTGACTTTTCCTGTATAAAAGCAAATAAAAGAAACCTTAACGAGAGAAATATCAGGAAGTGCCATCTGATGCTGATACATGCAGTAGATTTATTTTCAGTAAAACTGCATCCTGCTGAATTATGTAATGTCGCTCTACACTTCTGATCCATAAACCACAAAGCAAGAATATATAATTATGAGCTTATACTTAAAACAGTGTTGAGGAATGTTAACCTTGTTTAGCCTTGTCCATCTGTGGAGAGGTTTCCCAGCAGAATTAACAGGGTGTTCACCCTTCAAGCAGCTTGGTCGATGTGTTGTTTGATTCTGACCAATGTGGATGATGCAAGCAGCTCTGATTTCATACTGTGCAGGACTTAAATCAGTAGAGTATGTTTTAGCTTTAGTATGTCATGACATCATCAGAAGAAGTTAGCATAGCATAGCTTTTAGCTTGCACTAGCCTGTGTAGTGAAGTGGCTCTGAAGCACGGCAGCAGGTCTTTAGTATTCTTCTGCTGTAGCCTGAGGAAAGTCTCTCCTGGGACTCACATGGAAGGAAGGCAGGTTGAACCCATCTCTGCTGTTACAGTGACACATTATAAATCGACATTGAGCGTGTGTGGCTGCACGACCGCTGCAGGGATCAGACACAGTCATACCAATCATGAGCAATCATGACAAGCAACTCAAGGCCCACTTACTCACTTTCTGGAGGTTGTTGCCTCTCAACTCTGGATAATCCAAAACAGTGCACATCTTTATAAAAGTATCCTTTTGCTTTTTCTTAATTTTATAACTTTTACTTTGTGGGTTATATATTGTCTGTCTCTTCAAAATTGAGAGTGTCTAGTGTACAGTACAAGTGCTTAGACATGAGACATAAGATGCAAGTGCTAGCAAGTGCTGTTGATATGTAGTCTGAAAAGGTATTTATATATTACTAATATGCAACAGCAAATACGCAAATCCCACACCCGAGATTCAGGATACGAACACTGGTCTCTGATCTCAAAGTCCTGTGATCTGTACGCTATCCCAATGACTCACATACGGTATATAAATGTAGCACCACCTAGACTCAAAAAAACATTAATAGGGAACAACAATTACGTTTCCAAGCAACAATAATTGGGAAAACAAATTAGTTTTTGATTGTATCACACCGTGTGATACGGTCAAAGACTAATTCAAAAGCTCCACAACAGGCAAGTAAGTAGGCCTTGAGTTGAGATTGTTTTTTCAACAACCAAAATCATGTCTAATTCTAAGTTGATTTAAATGCCTTAGTTCCAGCAGAAAACCAAATCAAATCCTACACTCATCCATCTAATTTGAGTTTTTCTTTGCTCCAGTAAAGATTGTAAAGCACTATTCAGTATTAAATCCCAAATGATGGATAGTTTCAACACACTAATTAAATTTATTAACCATCTACCATTAATTTCATTGTAAACATAATTACATAATGTCTGTGTGCAGCTGTGAGTGAAGAAGACCTGGCTCTAAATTTGCCGGTCGGTGTTTCTGTGTTTCAGGTGATGGGAACCCCAAGGAGAGCAGTCCTTTCATCAACAGCAGCGCAGGCAGTGATGCGGAGAAGAGCCAGCAGTATGACGGCAAGAATATGGCTCTGTTTGAGGTGAGGACAGTTTTCAAAACCTAGTATAAAACATACTGGGAGTTTGGACGTGAAACCACTCCTTACTGCTGTTGTAAGATCAAAAATCTGATTTTCAATAGGGGCCTCTGAGTTGATGCAGACAGTTTCACATTACCAGTAGATCTCCAGGTCTAATATGGCTGTGTGTTTCTGTGTGTGTGTGTGTGTGTGTGTTGCAGGAGGAGATGGATACCAGTCCAATGGTCTCCTCTCTGCTCAGCAGTCTGGCCAACTACTCCAACCTGCCGACGGGCAGCAAAGAGCATGAAGAGGCCGAGAATAACGAGGAGGGGGCACGTCCGTCTAAAAAACCTGTCAAGGTAGAGTACTGCATGTGATCCGTTCATCCCTACCCTGCAGCAATTCGAACCAGAAGCTTTCTCTGAAGAAAATCATGAAACTAACATCAGAGAGCGAAGGTTACATGTATTCTTTAATATTTATGTCTGCAAGGTTTGCTCTTAATAGGAGATTGGTCAGTATTTGCCAAATCAATGCAATCTACTAATAGTATAAGCAGTATAAATGATACACGTTTCATTATTGTTGTCATTTTGGCAGCTTAAAATGTGAGTGTACATTTTCTGTCAACAGGAAATGATACAAGGTGTGCACCAACAGTTGCATGCATTGCTGCAACTTTGGCATTACTGACAATTTGACTACATCTCAAAAATAGTAGTTGACTTCAATGGATGTTTTGTTTTGTACGCTGTCAGTGGAGGGTCGCACCGCAGTCTATTATTTTTTTCGCCGTCATCAATTTTAATTCAATTTCCTCCATTTCTGCTGTGCTTTACATTGTTAGTCAGTATCCATCAACGCCACACTCAAAAACCAAGAGGTTTTAGTATGCACCCTGTCATTTGTACTGCAAGAACATTATTAGAAGAAGTGGGAATGCAGCTTTTAAATTGTTCCAAGCAAACCTCTAACTGGAGAGAAGAACACATCAGTGAAGAGGTTGAAATGAAAACCAGCACTCCACACACCACTAACAGTGAAAGCAGTGGATTGATCCCAGGATGTGGTAGCACATGGGCGACGTTTTCCTTCAAGGCTTTCTGCCAGAAAGTCTTTAGGAAGTCAGGTGATGTAGTATAAAGAGCGACAAAGTCCATGTAGTGTTGAGGTCAGGGTGGATGAATGGGTCAAACTGGGACTTTCACCCTGGAGACTGCTGTATGTGTCTAACTTATTATTTTAACCAAAACCATAATCTTAACCTAACCAAACTGCGATCGTTTCACAACGTTAACCACGTGTTAGAAAGGCTTTCTGGCAGTACTATGGCCGCAGTTTGATTAGGTTTAGTTGGTTTGGTTTAGGAAAAGATCCTGGTCCTGGTGAAAACTTAGATAAAAAGTCAGCGTTGAACTACAGGAGGCTACGTACTTTTGGTGCTTAAACCTAACCGAACTGCGAACGTTTCACAACGTTAACCACGTTAGAAAGGCTTTCTGGCAGAAAGCCGTGAAGACAAACTTCTCCCATGTGCCATGCAGTACTATACACAATTCAGCCAACTGAGCCACTCAAATGCCCTTTTTTGACAAAGCAAACCTTGAGAACAACACCATGTTTTCACAGGACATTTATGTTGGAGATCTCGTAATTGATGGATTACAGTCTGTATTTTCTGATGCTTGTTTTCACATAAACCCTCTGATTTCCAGGGGCGAATATGGGGAATTGAAAAAATATTAATAGTTCATAGATTTGAATTTCAAGGCCTTGTAACACCCTTTTAATCTAATCGTGTTTTTGCCACCTGCCTGCGCTTCCCTTTTATTTCCTCTGTCTGACTTATCATTTATTGGCCTTCATCAGGGTTTATGTCAGGTCGGCTATCCTGCATTTGTTCAGTGGAGCATATGACAGGGTTAGTCACACAATAACCTGAATCCTCTCTGGGATTTACTCTACTTTCTCAATTATTAACTACTATTGTTAACTTTGGTTGTCCTGTCCTGCTCGGCTCTTTAAAGCCAAATGTAAACTGATAATACTAGAGGATCTGTCGAAGCAGAGTAGAGATTTCTTGCACAACTTCATCTAATTCCAAGGAGCACGGAGAAGGGAAAAAATCTGAAAGTTCAAAACTCCAGCAACACTTACAGTATAAAGAACAACTTTATTGTCAGATCAACACGCAGCAGGCTTGTGACCCTGAAGAGGTTTGTATGGCTGCCTTCCCACTTGCAAAGCACTGGAGGCGGTAACCTGAGGTCATACACCTGCAGGTAGTGAGCTCATTAGCTGAAGCTCAGCCGGCACCGCTGCCCTCAGTGAGTGACTGGCTGTAATAACCTCAAGGATACAGGATATTTGAATTATTCTGCTTTTCAGTTGTTTCAGTGAAACATGATGTTGTCTCTTTCTTGCCTCTGTTGCTTTTGGCCCTGTGAAAACTACTTGAATTTTGAATTACTTGTCCATTTCAAATTCCCGTCACTGGACATAATAATGCAACTGGCAGAAACTATTCAATATAAAAGGTGAACAAGATCGTGAGGGTAACACTTTACTGTAAGTCCCCCTATTTAGCATTTATAAGAAGTGTTTGAACACTTAATAAATGGTTTAAAATGCACTATAATGTAGTTGCTGCTTTTAAATGCTAAATGGGGGACTTAAAGTAGAAAGGAAGTAAAGCGTAAAGCCCATGCAAAGCATCAAAACATTTTTGCATGTTTGCACACAGAGAGGATCTTGATGTCCTTTTGCACTCATTTAAGAAATGAAGTCTGCAGTGAAAGACTTGTCAAGAGCCTCACTCACTCACTCTCACCGGCGGCTTTCCCCCGTGGACAAAACACAAGCAGCGACTTTGATTTGTCCGTTCATCTTTCAGTTGCTTCTCATCACACACGTCTCCTCGTAGAGTGCTCTGCAGAATTTAGATGAGGACTCCAGGAGAAGGACAAACAAATACTCAATCTGATAAATTATTTTGTTTTCTGGTGAATTCTTTACACTTTTTGATGTATTATCAAATTTTCTGTCTGTGTGCAACCAGATACAGTAGTTAAAAACATATTGTAATTTAAGGCTGAAATGGGATATTAATATATTAATCTCAACCACTTTTAGTATAACATTTGGCCCAAGTGGTCAACTTTGTGAGGGTATTTTCTTCTACACATTGGCTGATTCATGCAGAATTTAAGAGTTGTTACTCTCAGCAGCAAAACAGTATAAACTAGTTTTAGCTTTTATAGTTTATAGTTTTATAAGGCAGAATTTATGGATAGGTGTGTAGACATTTATTATGCATACTAAAAAAATTGAATTTGTTGCTGCCAGCCAGACAATTTAATTTTCTAATTTAAAAATAATTTCTCAATTATTTTGAGGTTCAAACAGATTTACAACAACAAGGGAAAAGGAGAATAAACATTTATCTTCCCACTTTTCTTCAGAGAGGGGAGAGGAAATAGATCTATTTTAAAACAAAGAGCTTCCTTTTCTCCGCAGGATTACCATCTCTTTGCGTTTGAGAAGAAAAAAAGCCTCTCTTTCTAATGAAAGCGTTTCATGAATTTAAAAGGCAGAATAGATTTAAGGAGACTGAACAACAAAGTGCACTTTCAATCCATTCACATGGAAAGTAAGCTGAGCTAGACTGAAAACTAAGACACAAACAGTCTTTGACTAATTACTTTTCGTGTTTGTGTTTCTCAGGCTCCACAGCTGGGCACTCTGATGGGAGTGTACTTGCCGTGTATCCAGAACATTTTCGGGGTGATCCTCTTCCTGCGGATGACCTGGATGGTCGGGATTGGAGGCGTCTTCGGCTCCTTCATAATCGTCTTCATGTGTTGCTCCACAGTGAGTGAAAACTGCAGACGTCCCTGCTGGCGTATATTTGTTGTGTAACACGACCGCCTCTGTGTAACTAACGGCTGTGGTCCACTCGGAAAACAGACGTTACATTAAACTTTGCCTGTTAAATTTAATACAGGCCAGTAGAGCTGCAAACATCCATTCACAAGATTATATCAATCTAAAGTGGTTCCTCAGCACACACATACCAGCTAGGGGCATTTGTGATTAAACTACAGGCTGTTATAATATATAACAGGCTGTA
Organism: Macquaria ambigua; assembly: GCA_008360985.2. Classification (NCBI taxonomy): domain Eukaryota; kingdom Metazoa; phylum Chordata; class Actinopteri; order Centrarchiformes; family Percichthyidae; genus Macquaria; species Macquaria ambigua. The sequence continues at coordinate 269,134 of VMKM01000565.1, read as the reverse complement.
TAATTATAATTTGCATTGCACAGATGCTGAAGGTGACATAGTAAATCCTGGCATAAGGCCGTCTGCCAATAAACCCACTAACACCTCACCACCTCCACCTTTCCCCTGTTGTAATTTTGCTGCTCTGTCAACAACCAGGTTTAAAAAATATAATTCATAACATACTTCAAGTTTTACAAGAAAGGAAAAAAATCCTCCTACGCTGCTTTAAATCCCATCGAGCATGAAGAAGACTAAAGAAAGACTCTGAAAAGCTGAATTTGAAAGTCATGTTTAGGCAGTCCTGCTGAAATCAGTACTCAGTCAAGAACAGTTGAGTTTCGCTGTCAGGTGAAAAGTTTTATTTTTATTACACCTTTATCTTACCACAAGGGTGTCTTGAGATCAAGATATTGGATTTTTTTCGAGAAGCAGCCTGGTCAGTTTGGAGGATTTGATTAGTTGAAGAAGGAATGACAAAGAAGAAAGGAAAAAATATTACTGTAGTAATATTTTATGAGTTTACTTGTTGAATGTAAAATCTGCAAACAAGTAACTGCAGTAATCAGATAAATAATTTTATATGTACACTTGTTTAAGTTACAAAGTCCATCACAAAAGATGCACACAAGAAATGTAAAGTGAAAAATAAATTGCAGTTCAACAGAGCAAATGCAGTAAAAGCACATAATTAAACACATTTTTTATACACAATTTTAAAAATGTGTTTTTGGAGAGATAAATGAAGGACTGGCTTGCAGGTCGTTGAAGGGTTGAGGTGGCCTGATGCAAAGGCCCAGTCTCCTTTGGTTTTTAGCCTCCGAATTACCAATAGAGACCTACCAGACAATCGCAGGCTACACATAAAGGTTAACAGGTTAGAAATATAACAAACATGCCTTAAAGGTGATTAAAATCCTAAAATTAATTCTAAAATATACAGGGCAGGCAAAGCTAAAATTGGTTATATGCAATCTTCTATTGGATCTTGTGAGTAGTCGTGCTTTGGCATTCAGAACCAGCTATAGTAATGAAAAAGTAGTTCCCAAGTACTCAAGTGTTACTTAACTTGAGTTACTTAACTTGAGTACCTCTGGCTGCAGATGAGAGTATCACTGAAGTGACAGTTTGTGCCTAACCAGAACAATTCAACATGACCAGATTAGTCTCTTGTGCTGCTGGATGTTTTTCTCTGCTCACTCCCTCCGTTCATTAAGGCCTCGTTGTCAGCCATATTTAATTTGACGTGCCCACCTGCTGCCTCTCAGACTCCTGTCACCCTCCTCTGTTGTGTGCTGCTTTTTTTTTTTGTTCCCCTCAGACGATGCTCACAGCCATCTCCATGAGTGCCATTGCAACAAATGGAGTCGTACCAGGTGAGAGGATATCTGAGGGGGTCGTGTTTGTGTTTGCGACACAACAGTGCACTGACTCTCCTGTGTGTTTGTGACTCGCAGCTGGAGGTTCATACTACATGATCTCTCGCTCCCTGGGGCCGGAGTTTGGTGGAGCTGTTGGGATCTGCTTCTACTTAGGCACCACTTTTGCAGGTGCCATGTACATTCTGGGATGTATTGAAATACTGCTGGTAAGTAGCCTTAATTACCAAATAACACGTTTATTGTTTTACATATTGTCCTCACAGTCTTACATATTGTCTTACACATTTTGTCATAGCAGGAAAAGTTTAATAATTAATTAATAAGGTCTACATTCTTTGAGGCGTGTCAGTTCCAGGGTCCTGTTAGTGTATGCTGCTGGCTCACTGGTGTGACCACAGGGATACTTAAAGGGAACAGATGCATTGTTAATTTTATTGGTTACATATACACCTGTAATCTTCCTGCTCAAACATGTCAAAATGTCTGCTATGAAACAGGCCTATTGCTCACGTCTGGTCCTGCCTTTAATCTGTGGCAGGACAACGCGATGCTACAACAGACAATAACATCATGGTGATCATTTAGGATGCACATAAAATAAGTAAGATCTGCTCTACAAAGTAATATGGACTATGGGTTTGTTAACGGTTATTAAAATGAGGATTTTAAAATTGGGCATTTCAGTTACAGTGAGCTAAATAATAATTAGCATTAGATAATAACAGTTGTAGGAGGAGCTATTTCAGGGGCCCCTAGTTCCCGGAAATAAAAGTCCCATTAATTTTTCCCATAGACAATGTTACATGATGTTACGGTGGGTAGCAGGGATAGGACCCAAGTGCAGACAACTCAGGCAGACTGGAGCAGTTCAAAGGTTTATTTTACACAAAATAGCTTATGTTCAGATACGGGTAGGCAGGCAGGAAGACAGGCAACAGGTAACTGGCAGGTTCAGAGACAGAAGCACAGGGAACATACAAAGGGCAAGACAGGACATGGACCACTACAGACAAGGCAACCAGAATGAACTGACCAAGAACAAACTAAGGGGACCGGTATAAGTAGGGAAGTGGCTGATGAGGGAATCAGGGGCAGGTGAGTAATGGGGAGCAGGTGTGGATAATCAAGGACTAGGAGAGACACAAGGGCAGGAACTGAAATGACAAGACAGGTTAGAATTTCAAAATAAAACAGGAAACAGACAAGGACTAACAGGATGTAACACGTGACTTATAGTTGCAGCACTTCCACGGCTTGGATCGGCATGAAAAGTTCAAAAGATTAACAACTGCGTTAAAGATATCTAGTTCTTTGATAAAAAGTCAAATTGTTTTATTCACAAAATGTCATTTTTCTAAAAGATTACCAATATTTTCTCTTTTTTCTATTTTACAATCTTTCTGAAATTTCAAAAAGTATAGGCACAATTAAATATTAGAACAAACTTTTTAAAAATATTTAGAATCTGCCTTGTTTTCTTTTTTTCATTTTATTTATTGTGTTCTGTTTCATTGTTTTTCTTCTTTATTGTCTTTGTCCTTTCTATTTTGTATTTCCTTTCTTATGGACTGACTGTACTTTCCATTTACAATGTTTCACACTTTGATTGTGATGACATAGACATCTATTTTGGAGTTTTGGAAGTCTTTTGGTGGGGAAAAGACAACTTTCATGTTAGCCTATAATGAGCAAACATATTCATTTTAGTTAAAACAAGAACATTTTAACATTATAACAAGGTATTGTGAAAATCATGTTTTGTCTCACTGGGCAGCTCTGCATTGATGTGGAGACCAAATGTATAAACACACTCAAACTTTAAGTAGCATGAGTGTACCGTGTTTAATTATTATTTCCTTGTGCTTCCACCCTTTTCCACCGTACTCTACCACACCTTGCCGTATTGTCCTCCTTCTACTTCCTCTGCCTCCACCTTTTTCCCTCCATCTGTCCATTCTTTCAGATTTATATCATTCCTCAGGCAGCCATCTTCAGGATCGAGGGCCTGGAGGGTCCGGAGGCAGAGGAGGCTCTCCTCAACAACATGCGGGTGTACGGCACCATTGTACTGAGCTTAATGGCACTTGTGGTGTTTGTGGGGGTCAAATATGTGAACAAGCTGGCGCTGGTCTTCCTGGCCTGTGTCATCCTCTCCATCGTGGCTGTTTATGCCGGAGTCATCAAGACTGCTGTCGACCCCCCTGTCTTCCCGTAAGTGACTCGTTCATTCACTGGTCAAAGTCTCCGGTGATGATCCGAGTATGTGACAATGATGCCTTTGTTGACTTTCTTTACAGCGTGTGCCTCCTGGGAAATCGAACTCTTGTTTCCAAAGGATATGACGTCTGTGCAAAGGTCATCGAAATAGACAATGAGACCGTCACCACCAAACTGTGGAGGGCCTTCTGTGATTCTGAGAGCCTCAATGCCACTTGTGACGAATACTTTACCAACAACAACGTCACAGAGATACAGGGCATCCCAGGGGTCACTAGTGGCATCCTGGCAGGTAAGAGATGCCATATCAATGTAAATGACAATACCCTCTGAGGATCAATCCACCTCACATGCTCATTTAAATGCTCCTCTGTCTTTTAGAGAACCTGTTTGGTAACTACCTGGAAAAAGGGATGTTCCTGGAGAAGCGTGGGCTTGCATCGGACGCAGATCCAGACAGTCCAACAACCGGCTCCAACCGTTACGTCCTGGCTGACATCACCAGCTTCTTCACCCTGCTGGTCGGGATATACTTCCCATCTGTCACAGGTTAGCGCCAGATAGGCCCACTGAAGAGACGTCTGAAGGGACGAGAGTAGGTCCTCAGGTGTAAAAGCACAAAGCTCCTGATCATTTCATCTTGCTCCTCTCACAGGTATCATGGCGGGCTCCAACCGCTCTGGAGACCTGCGTGATGCTCAGAAGTCGATACCCATCGGCACGATTGCAGCCATCACCACCACATCCACTGTGTGTATCCTTCACTGAGCCAAGGTCGATACAACAGAAACTGTGTGGATCTGAAAGTGCTGATTGATGACTTTTACATAACCTTTTCCATGCTATCATAATGTTTGGATCAAACATTTCCAACAACACCTTTCTTAACAGCTTTTCCCCAGACATGTCCTGTGTGGTGCTGTTTGGTGCCTGTATAGAAGGAGTAGTCCTGAGGGACAAGTAAGTCTTATTATGTAGATTTGTGTGCATTTCCGGTTATTATTGTTAGTAGTAGTAGTTGTTGTTTTTTTGTTTTGTTTTTTTAATCCATAAGTCCATATTCAAATCATGTCAAACCAAATAATTGACCGTTTGTTAAACCCCTCCCCCAAACAACGATTGTCTAATCACATCTTAGCAACAGTAACTAAGCACTGCAGGCCTGTCAAATGTTTTTTTGAAAACGGTTTTCTCTGCATGTCGAAGTGGTGCTCATGGGGCTGTAGTCAGAGAGATACTCCATAGACTAATTCGAATGGTGATTTCTTTTTTTTTAACCCTCTCCAAAGCCATAAATATTGAAAATATGAACAATAACGCATAAATCTAACCTCTTTCTTGCTTGTCTAAGCTAAGCAGCCAAAATGAAATAACCTTTTCCTGTAATAATACTAGGAGTAACTAGCTCTACACTGCCCTAACCCCTAACCCCAAGAACAAATCTGTTTCTTTATTTGTCTTCCACATGGATCATCAACTGATGAGGATGCTGACTTTTTAGCCATAATGTGCATATGTAAGAACTCTTTACAGGGTAAAGAGGGTGAAGAGGGTAAAATTAAAAGGTCAGCGCAAGACAGTGTTTTTAACCAAGTCATTGAGCTAGCATTAGCTTAATTAGCTTGCTAGCTCGCTAACCCTAACCCTGAAATCAAGGACCCATTATTTCAAAAATTACTAAGCAAAAAAGTTAACTAAGGTTAGCTGCAACCTGTTTTGTAAACAGCATGCGTAGCAAAAGTAACTACATTAAATAGACATTAGATGATCCGCTGGAATGAATGGTGAACAAGTCACTGTGTGTTGTTACAGCTTTGGAGTATTTTGTCTTCGCCTCTCTCCACAGGTTTGGTGAAGGGGTCAATGGTAACCTGGTGATTGGGACTCTGGCATGGCCGTCTCCATGGGTCATTGTGTTTGGCTCTTTCTTTTCCACTTGCGGAGCGGGGCTCCAGAGTCTGACTGGAGCTCCACGTCTCCTACAGGCCATCGCTCGAGACGGCATCATCCCATTTCTCAGAGTGAGTAGAGGTGTAGCACTCAAATGCATCTCTGTCACAAAAGCAGAAAAGTGTTTTAGACTTTTCAGAGACAGACACATTTGTACAAAACAAACATGATTATTACATTATTAAAATCCCATACTTACATATAGTATAGCACTTACTATCCAAGAAGGTGCTATAAAATGTGATTTAATTGAATCCTTTGATGTTGTTGCAGGTGTTTGGGCATGGCAAAGCCAACGGGGAGCCCACCTGGGCCCTTCTGCTCACAGCTAGCATTTGTGAGATTGGCATCATCATTGCCTCCCTGGATGCAGTTGCACCCATCCTCTCCATGTAAGTGCACTGTAACTTCACACACACTGTATGTATGTTTATTGCTGTGCAGGCCTACTGTACTTGGGATCCTTCTTTATGTCTCACTTGTTTGTCTTTTTTCTTTTCTGTATATTTCTCTTCCTCTCTCCCTTCTTCTGTCCTCTCTTTAGGTTCTTCTTGATGTGCTACATGTTTGTCAATCTTGCCTGTGCGCTGCAGACTTTGCTGAGGACGCCAAACTGGAGGCCGCGCTTTAAGTTCTACCACTGGTGGGTTTGTGTGTCAGTGTTAAAAAACTTAACATACATACATATCGGAGCCATTTAATTTGTGAAGCACTTTTTGATTTTGTTTTGAAAGCTCATAGATCATATTTTTTGGCAAATGCTCTGCTGCGACGTCACAGTCTGTCATGTTTTGAAAGCTGCTGTGTAATGAAAGGTTATTATTTTCATGACATATCTGCTATCAAGCCATGGTCAGAAGAGAACGGCACAGTAGCGCTCATTAACTTTGTAATGCCTGCATTTGACACAAATTGTAGCAGTAGAAACAGCAGGCACCTGTGAGATAAAATTTGCCAATTTGACACTATTAACCAGTGCTGTGTGCACCTGAATCACCATGGAAAGTTGTATTCCAGCATGAGTTTAGCAGCAGCAGACTAAATACAAAACTCTCTATCTACGAGCTGTGTTCCAGCCAGCGGTGGGAAGCTGGCAGAAATTCCCACTTAGACCAAATGTGTGACTTCCTGTCCCCTGCAGGGCTCTGTCTTTCTTGGGTATGAGCCTGTGCCTGTCGCTCATGTTCATCTGTTCCTGGTATTACGCCATAGTCGCCATGGGCATCGCCACCTGCATCTACAAATACATTGAGTTCTGTGGGTAAGTAATCATCATGACAGCATAGGACGGACCAAAAACAAGAATTGCATTGCAGCAACCAATTATCAACGTCTAATTATTCTGCCAGTGGTTATTGTTTTAGTTGAATGACAGTGATGGATTGGGCTTGCTTTAATTTACCATAAATGCTATTGAGCATGTACTTATACATCATGATACCTACATCATGTGCCAACCCATTAATGTGCTGTGTCACAGAGCTGAGAAGGAGTGGGGTGATGGGATACGTGGCATCTCTCTCAGCGCTGCACGCTTCGCTCTCATGAGGCTGGAGGAGGGACCGCCGCACACTAAGAACTGGAGGTCAGTCCACACATCTAACAGTTAAGCTTAAATCACATGGCGAATCTAAAACACAATCTCTTTTCCTTACTGAGATGAGTCACTGTCTGCGTGCTTTGTTTTTTTTTTTTTTATCAGGCCTCAGATCCTGGTTCTGGTGAGCGTGGACACTGAGCAGAACGTAGAGCAACCTCGTCTGCTCTCTCTGACCAATCAGCTGAAAGCAGGGAAGGGTCTCACCATCGTTGGCACCTCAGTTCAAGGAACCTTCCTCGACAACTACACTGAGGCCCAGAGGGCAGATCAGGTCCGTCCTTTAATCTTTAACACATACACTTTGACCTGTGATACAAACACAGTGTATTAATATCGCACAACTCTTACTGTGTCTACAAACACATGAATACAATCGCAGTTTTTCAGACTCTTAACAGCTGCTGTCGCCCCCATCTGTGTATTTGTAGTCTTTGCGTAAGTTGATGGAGACAGAGAAGGTGAAGGGCTTCTCTCAGGTGGTCATCTCCTCCAATCTGAGAGATGGGACGTCCCACCTGATCCAGGTTGGAGGACTGGGAGGTCTGAAGCACAACACTGTGATGGTCAGCTGGCCCCGAAACTGGAAACAGCCTGAGTACCACCAGCAATTTAGGAACTTTATTGGTAAGTCTTAAGTCACTGGTAAAATAGTAGATGTCTTAGATGTTAGTTAATGAATGTTATGAATGTCCCATTCATTACATATCTTGGACATGATTCCTAAATAACCAAATTTAAGGGTTCCTTATCAGAAATATTTAAAAAGTAAAAAAAATAATATCGGCTGTTATATCGTTAGTAGATTTTTAAAATCTCAAATATTGATATCAGTATCGGCCTCAATAATGCAGTGTGGTTCGGGGTTTGTGGGTTTTTTTTTTTTTAGATGCAATTAACATTAACAATTAACATCACCAGAGAAACAATGTTTATTTTACTAAATATCCCCCTACCTGTCTAATGGGATGAATTAAACAAATAAAAGTGAGGTAACCCTTTTTCAGGCTCGTCATTATATTTTATAACAAATCCATTTTCTTCTGTCCCTCTGCAGAGGTGGTTAGAGAGACAACTGTAGCCAGTATGGCCTTGTTGGTTCCTAAGAATATCTCCAGCTACCCGTCCAATGGAGAGCGCTTCACTGAAGGCCACATAGATGTGTGGTGGATTGTCCATGACGGAGGCATGTTGATGCTTCTTCCCTTCCTGCTGCGCCAGCATAAGGTGGGAAGCAAGACAGAAATATTCTTTATATTTGAGATGGTTTAATATGATTTTGTCTGAGTAAATAATGAACACAACTTACAAAGGACACAGTGTAGAGGGTTAAAAAGAACAGTGAGGACATTTTGTTCATTATCTGTGAATGTTCCCGTAGGTGTGGAGGAAGTGCAAGATGCGCATTTTCACTGTGGCTCAGATGGATGACAATAGTATCCAGATGAAAAAAGACCTTATCACCTTCCTCTATCACCTGCGCATCAATGCTGAGGTGGAAGTGGTGGAGATGGTGAGAGACTTGTCTGACACATAATCTGTGTTCTCAAACAAATCCTGCAAGGAGAAGATTTTTCTTTCTATTTTTTGTGCTCTGAGATGAAGCCAGTTTTAATCCATAGAACCACACCAACATTTATTTTCTTTTGAAAGCATGACGGTGACATCTCAGCTTACACCTATGAGAAGACATTGGTAATGGAACAACGATCACAGATCCTCAAACAGATGCATCTGACCAAGAATGAGATGGAGAGAGAGGTAAACCAGAAGCGTTTGTACTACACATAACCAGAGAAACCTAAAATACCTAAATTAGGCTCATATCATTTTAAACTGCTTTTACCGAATGGAGCAACCTGAAACTTAGGCCCCTGAAGAACATGACATTAATTTTGACATTCTCATTATCACTCTGTGCGCTCCAAATATCAGCTCTGAGGCAGGGAGTTGGTTTATAATTAGGTCTTGGTGTCTGGACTTGTTTTCACTCATCTGAGGGAAGAAAGAATGAATTCCAGAGGGAAATTACAAATTGAACCTAATCCATTTCCTCACTTTTTTTATAACTATAGATCCAGAGCATTACGGATTCATCCCGTGGGTCCATTCGGCGTAAAAACCCGCCTGGCTTGCGCTCCCAGCACAGCGCTGAGGAAGGAGCCAGTGTGGCAGAGAAACCAGAAGATGAGGTAATGCTGCTATGGCCCTTTTTAGGAGAAGTAACTTGTTTATTTACAGTTCCTCTGTCCTCGACCCCTCCACACCTGTTGTATCTCTGTGCTCCGGCTTCTGTTTGTACTATCATGTGTTTTATCTTATCACAAGAGCAGCTATCACAGCAATGTTTTACTCTTTCCGGTGGCTGCTCAGTGATTTCCCACTGGCCACTGGCTTCTAGATATTCACCTGTACTGACAGGTGTCTCTTTTCTCTCTTTCACCCTGTCACACTGTCACGTCACGGTGTCCCTCTCTCAGTCTGTGGCTGTCTCCAACCCAAAACAGGTACAGCTGATCCACAGCGCCTCCACACCAACTAGCCCCACGTCTCCCGCTGGGCCTGCAGGGGGCGCTGCCACCTGGATGGACAACAAGGGTGCGGTCAAGGGGCAGACCCTTTTAGCGGCGAACCCGGAGGCGGACAAAGACCGGTTCAACATGAAGCCGTGAGTCAGTTTCACGCAGCTCATCATGCTGCACAGGAAGCAGGCATGACACATGTCATGTACACAGGGTCGTGGGTCAAAGATAAATATTTGTGTATATCGACCCATGTTCCAGGGTTTTAAACAGATACATTTTATTCCTTGCCATGTGACAAACAAAACTTTGAACTTAAACCACTATCAAATGCAGCTTCCTGTGTGAGCACATGTCCTGTATGTAATTCACTAATTATTTCCCTCCTAACATGCTGCTGCAGGGAATGGGAGAACCTGTAAGTATTAACATTTTGTAGTGAGACATACTGTGTGAGCTGAGCAGCTAAAAGACTGATTTGTAAACCAAACCCAATGTGGCCTAATGTTTCTTGCATCAGGAACCAGATCGATGTGAGGCGCATGCATACAGCGATGCGGCTCAATGAGGTCATCACAAAGAAGTCCAAGGAGGCAAAACTTGTCCTGCTCAACATGCCTGGACCACCGAAGAACCGCGTGGGCAATGAAAACTGTATCCTACATCATACATACAAGATGCCATATAGCTTTGTGTACTTAGCTCAGTTCTGCTCAGATCCTTGTTGTCACACAAGAGGAAATTCTTTTTGCAGCAAGGCAGCATAAAAAAATAAACACAATGAAAACACTATAAGACATGAAGACATTAACAGTGCTGGTACTACACATGCAATACAGAATACAATAAAAGGTTCAGGTGATAAAATCACAGAAAAACTGTAACAATAAGGACAGGAGTTCTGCAGTGTATGATATATTAGAATTAAGAACTCTATTTGGTTGGGAACCACTGCTCTACAGCATGTTGTATAACACTTTGCTTGGTTTTACACTTGTAAGAAAACCACATTCCTTCACTGCGTTTGTCTCTCAGACATGGAGTTCCTTGAGGTGCTCACTGAGGGACTCAATCGGGTCCTCCTAGTGCGTGGAGGCGGACGTGAGGTCATCACCATCTACTCCTGAACGGCTTTAAAGGTCTTTTAACGGCACCTACACGGACTCTGCCCTCTCCCGTCTCTGCATTGTTCCAGGAAAAATCCTCCCACAGCCTCACCCACCATCTACTCGTTTAACCTTTTAACCGTTAGAGTACACAAAGAATTATATAACAGTCACCTCTCTGTTCTCGACTGGTCATCTGATAACAGCACATGAGTTTATGATTAGTTCTGGCAGTCTCATTGCAAAACAAAGACTCTAAAAACTTCACTTATTCTCAGAAAATGGAAGGTTTTCAAACATTTCTTTCCCTTTTCTGATATGTTAAATCAGCTATCTGTCCTTTTGCTTTTGTTCCTGGTCATTTGTAAAGGAGAAACTGCTTATTTTCTGTTATTTATTATTGATGTTATTTATGTATTTATTCATCTAATCATGTCTGTCTTTGTCCTGGTCTGTTTTTGTCTTTCATTGTATGGTTGGAAGCACACAAGTTATAATATTACTATAAGAGCTCTGGTAATGATATTAATTCATTGTGGAAAAAGGTTGGATGAGGACCTTCCTATGTCCGTGCGATACATTCACATGCATTAATTGAAGTATTAAAAAAGCAGAGGTGGGAGCAGTATGTCCATATGTACATACATTCCCAATTGGATCAAATAGATTTACCACTAGTTTGAACTCATTTTAGTGCCCTGAAGTCTAACATTACACCATCTGTGAAAACGCAGGGATGATATGTTCATGAGAACTACAGTATCATCACTGACTTGTCCTTTTTATGGCATGGATTTATCTGTTTATTTATTTTTCAGCATCACTCTCTCATTGCCGAGAGCTTGACAGAAATTAAAATGAAAAGAAAATGATTTGAGGCAGATTATCATGATCCCAAACCTGATTGTTTGACTTCATTATCCCCACAGTTGGACAGGGATCATATAGATTTAATGGAATCAGTGGCATGATGCAATACAAAGCCTTTGAGTTCAGCGACGCCCACTTTAAATACTGCACATTCACTGATCATTTGATACGTTTTACCGCCAGTGTTCTGCAGTTATGTAGCCATGTTTCCCAGCACGTCCAGTGTGCCCAGAAGATGTCCTGTTGTAGATGTTTTGCTGGTTGATTAGGGTGCACTGGGATCTTTATCTCTCTGCTGTCTCTACCTTAAAGATAAGGTAGATTTCAAGTGGCATATGAAATCTGCATTTTATCTCTATACAAAAATTGTTTACGTCACTTGTTTTTCTCTATTGGGTTTAGAAAACAAAAATGTGGAACTTATATGTAGAATTTCAACGGATTTCAGACCAAGCATCCCTACAAACTTTTAAAAACATTATAGTGTAAAGTGTTGAAGAGAAAGTTAATGAATCTAGGGTTATATTTTTCATTTTGACAGTAGAGTGAAAACATTAATTATCTTCTTATTTGTTTCATTTTACAACATAAGTCAAGATGTTCATAGATACACATTGACGATATGTCATACATTTTATCTCAGAGAATTTATTTTTTTAATGGTGTGGTTCTGAAAAAAAGGTTTAGAAATGTAATTTATTTGAATAAGTTGAAATATATTGTATTTTATGCATGGTGAGCGCACAGTATTAAAGGAGTAGTTCGACATTTTGGGAAATACGCTTGTTTGATTTCTTGCAGAGAGTTAGGTGACAAGATCGATATCACTCTCAGCTGGAGAGAGGAGATGCTTAGCTTAGCTTAGCTTAGCATAAAGACTGAAAACAGCTAGCATGGCTTTGTCCAAAGGTAACAAAATCCACCTACCAGCACCTTTAAAGCTCAATTATTAATATGTTATATCTCATTTGACCAAGGTGTAAAAATGATAATAACTGCTGGGAGCTGTAATGTCGTGAAGTCTTGGCTGGTTGCCTGGCAACTGCACACAACCACCCCACCCCATAAAACGGCAAATTGTACTTAGCCACTAAAAGGGTCTTTTCAACAAAGGACATATAACATGCTAATTTGTGAGCTTTAGAGGTGCTGGTAGGCACATTTTGTTATTTTTGGACAGAGCCAGGCTAGCTGTTTCTCCCTGTTTCAAGTCTTTATGCTATGCTAAGCTAAGCTAACCGGCTGCTAGCTGTAGCTTCATATTTACTGCACAGATGTGAGAGAGAGTGGTATCAATGTTCTCGTCTTAACTCTCTACAAGAAAGCGAATAAGCTTGTTTTCCCATGTCAAACTACTTAAAATGTTAATCTGCTGCTATATTAATGCACACCATCTGGAAATGTGAATGAATTTACTGTGATGTTGACAAGGCAGACATAGGCAGAAAATGCAGATACAGAAAAATACCTACAAATGAGACAATTTTAGAGAAATCTAAAAACATCTTTAGAGAAGGTGCAACTGTTTTAGCATGATTTATGCATTTAGTCAGATTATCCTGCAGAGAACCTCTCAACATTTTGTTAGTTTTTTTTGTGTGTGTGAGTGTGTATAAAATGGATGTTTAGTTTCTATTTGTGTATAGTTTCATTTTCGAACATAGCCTACATTAATTCGTGCACATCAAAATCAACTGATTCTGCAAACATTTTGTAGGATTTGACCAGTAAGAATCGGGCCAGTGTACATTATCTTGACCCAGAACGTGCATAGTTTATATCAGTATGGATACAAAGCGTTTAGTATTAATAGTTTATAAAGTTTTTGTCCAAATATGTACTGTATGTATACAGTCGTTTGATTTTATTTCCCTCTTCCCCTTGGCCTATTAGTGCCGCAAAGTATTTTACTTTGACAATTCTGCATTAATTTCTAAAAAAAAGAAAATCATTAGCATTCAGTATATTTTCCAGGAAATCATAAGACTTGTAAGTATTCCAATTTTCTTTCAGATTTATTGTATACATGTATTGTTTTCAACTGCGTAGCCTATCCAGAACCTCACCTCATCTTAAACATATTGATATGTCTTCTTTTTGGTGAAGCCCTCAGTGTTTCCCTATAACAGCTAAAGTGTGGGTGCAGAACATTAGCAACAACAAAAAGTGTATTTACTTTTGATTCATAAGAAGAAGATGTAGTTCTACAGGTTGATATATCGGTCACTGGTCTGTTTAGAGTCACAATTTTTAAACTCCCTCACCCAGAGAGAGAGAGAGTGTGTGTGTGTGTGTGTGTGTGTGTGTGTGTGTGTGTGTGTTGTGACTACATGCCTGTATGCTGTGTGTTTGTGTGTGAACCTGATACGTGTTTGAGTGAGGACAGTGTATGTAACTGAACAGCAAGATAGAGTGAAGATGGGACATTTGTAAATAGATCTGTTATTTTAGGCTTAGAGATAACACGTGTAATGTGTGTTAATACAGGTTTTATAGATATAAAATAGGCAGTTTGTATTGTCTTTTAAAATAATACATACAACAATAACAAACTTTGTTTTATGTTCTATCATGTCTTATGCAATTGTGTATGAGTAATGGTTTAAAGAAACCACTTTATATGTCTGCACAAAATGCAATAAATTAAAATAATTTTAATACAACAGTGACAGTTCAAGTATCCGTCTGTCTTTTTTTTCTTAGTGTCTGCTTATAAATTAATTGCATTGCATTGGCTTCATGGTTTGTAATTTTGCAAATGTCGACTGTACATGCCTCCTCTTTCTCAGCACCACTGATCTCAGTAGTCATACAGTTACACAGATTCTGTGATACTTGGATTAAAATGGCATTGCACTAGACACAAACCAGTTTCCATAATGTGCAAGGCTGCAGCTGTGTTACAGTGTTCTGTTAGGGATAAGACCACAGAAGTTGCCACTTGTAGGTGAAAGTAAGTATTCATGTTGTTCTGAAGTGAAAGGAAACAAGACTAAGAGTCTACAGCGGCTCTGTGAGGCTGTACTTATGTAGGCACAGCTGTGCTTGGAGATAGATGATAGCATCAGCATGCTAACATGCTCTCAGTGACAATGCTAACATGCTGATGTTTAGCAGGTATAATATTTACCATCTTAATTTAGCATGTTAGCATGCTAACATTTGCTAATTAGCACTAAACACAAAGAATAAACCAAATTATTGAATAAACCGAAATGTTGACCTGGTGATGGCGCAATGGGATCACCAACATCATTAGGATTTATCCTCTGAGAACCATGAATGTCTGTATCTACTAAAGTGTGTCAATCCAAGCAGATCATCAAGTAGATGTTGAGATATTTCACTGGATAAATGAAAACTTTGACCTGCTGGTGGCGTTACAGGAAATGTCAGGAGGTCACCAAAGTCAGTAAGATTCATCCTCTGGGGACCGTGAATGTATGTAAAGAATTTCATGGCAATCCATCCATGGCTAAAAATTCAGCATGAGGCTTGAACTGATGATTTGCGCCTTGTGTCAGGATGAGCCATCTAGGCAGCAGGGGAAGGACCCAAATGCAGACAGGCAGCAGACTGAGTGGATTTATTAAATACAAAAAAACGCTTACAAAACAGGCAGCACGGACATCAGGAACTCACACGCAGGGACACACCAAGAACAAGACATGGAGAGACATCCAACAACATCAACACAACAAACCGACAGAGAACAAAGGGAGAGGACCGGTATATATAGGGGAGGAGACAACGAGGGAAGCAGACACAGATGGGTAACAAGACACAGGTGAAAACAATCAAAACTGGAGGGAAAAGAACAAAGACAGGAAATAAAAGGCACACAAGAAAACAAGAACTGTGATTTCAAAATAAAACAGGTGACAACAAGACAAAAAACACACAGAGTCCTAGGGATCATGACACCTTGGACAGGAGCAAACCTTTTTGACCAGATGAAATCAGTTGCAGAGTTGAGGATAGATAACCTGTTAATTCTGCTACTATACAAAAAGTGTTCACAATCATAAAATGAGTTGCTCAGTGAACTGTTATTTGCAATTTGTCATAACCCTTTTCTGTACTGCAGTCAGAAAGGTCATATCAAATCCTAACTTGCACCACTGAAGGCACAAATACAGGAATTAGGTACTCCCAAATATAAAAACTGGTTTAACAAGAATGGGGGATTTTGGGGAAATAATTTAATTTCATATTATGTCAAATGGTAACAGGGCTATCAGCTGTAGTATAAAGTTGTATAAATGTATTGAGACCAACTGTTATATCAGTCTTCTGTTCTCACCTTACCCTAATTCTTGAAAAATGTTTTAGTCGAAGTGATTGATCTGGACAAAACATGATGAACTGCACTGAATACGACATGCCAGTTGAAGCGCATTTCACTGACTCCATAATTTAACAGAGATTATGTCCCGTCTGATTGACTCAGAGGCCTGTTCGAAGGTCAGCAAACTTTATTTCACAATGTTTCCAAATGGAAATTAGCCAGCCACAATCACAGCATGACAAAAAACATTATGGTTTAAATCACATATTCACATGGCAATTACTGTATATAAATCTTACAATGCATATTTGTATTGTACGAACAGTAAACTTTGTTAGAGGACACCCATTTGTGGTAAATGCATCACTCTGTCTGATTAAAATGTATTCTGATGTCAGGTGCATATACACACAAAGCTTTAGTAAAATTTATAGATGCAAAGTAATGCTGTATTGTGCTATACAATAACTACAAAAACGCTGATGTATCAGAACTGTTACATGTCTTATTACAACGGCCAAAGTACACGCAGCAGTATATCTCTGTGAGGGGAATATTGCTTGTGTTGACCAATGCCTTTGGCCTGTCTTATCTAAACAGAGATAATCCAGACTGCAAAAGAAATGAGGGTCATTCGCTCCAAACGGCTGTCAGGATGAAGACGCAGTCGACCAACCTCCGAGTGAGGTTACCTTTCTTTGTGTTTGCCACAGAGGTTATTATTGTTGCCTTGTATGCTGCCTTTGTCACCTACGATGAGCATGCGGATGCCAGATTTCAGACCAACAGGACTAACCCCATGGACAATGCAGTGTACAGGGACTACCCTTTTTTTACCGACATACAAGTCATGATATTCCTCGGCTTTGGGTGCCTGCTGGCATTTTTTCGACTCTATGGCTTTGGGGGGATGGTTTTTAACTTCCTCACGGCTACTTTTGCCATCCAGTGGGCCATTTTGGTGCAGGGGTACTTCCAGTTCAGCCATGATGGTAAGATCCACCTTGGAGTGATCAACCTCATAAATGCAGAGTTCGCCTGCGCTGTGGTGCTGATATCTTTCGGGGCAGTGCTGGGGAAGACGAGTCCGTTGCAGCTGCTGGTCATGGCTCTGCTGGAAGTGCCAGTGTTTGCAGTCACAGAGTGGGCCGTGCTCAAGTATCTGAAGATCAATGATGCAGGAGGCTCTATTCTGATTCACCTCTTTGCCTGTTATTTTGGCTTGGGTGTCACTTTTGTACTGTACAGACCTTGCCTAAATGAAGGCCATGCAAAGGAGAACACCAGCTACCAGTCTGACATCCTGTCTGTGATGGGGACTTTGTTCCTCTGGGTGTTTTGGCCTTCCTTCAACTCAGCATTAACCCTGAAAGGAGACGACCAGCACAGAGCCATCCTCCACACCTTCATCGGCCTCAGTGCCTCCACGCTCACAGCCTTCGCTCTCTCTGCCATGCTGAACAAAAACGGTAAGCTCACCATGGCCGATGTTCAGAACGTGACCCTGGCTGGAGGTGTGACGGTCGGGGCATCTGTGGATATGATGATATCGCCTGCAGCTGCGTACGCTCTGGGTATGATGGGCTGCACTGCATGCATGCTGGGCTACAAGTACTTGAGCCCCTTCCTGGCACAGCGCTTCAGGATCCAGGATCAGTGTGGAATACATAATTTGCACGGCCTAACAGGACTTATATCCTGTGCTGCAGGGATATGTGCTATACTGATGGCTACTGAGGAGGTTTATGGCCCCAGTTTGTATGAGATCTTTACCCACAGAGCACCAGTGGAAGGAGACCCTAAGCTGCAAGAGCTCCAGATGTTGATCCCCGGTTTACAGCCAGGGTTGGGGAGGACTGCCCGGGAACAAGCTCTCTTCCAGGTTGCAGCTGTATTCTCCACCATAGGAGTGTCAGCGCTGGGAGGCATCCTCACAGGCTTCGTCTTGAAGCTGCCGTACCTCGCGTCACCATCCGACGATTTCTGTTTCGACGATGAGCTGTTTTTTGATGTTCCTCCAGACTATGATTCACCACTTAAACTCAATAACACAATTACAACAGAGGATTCCTCTGCCTGACATGCATCAGCCAATGCAATGGTCAATGCATTTGACTGAAGAAGAAAATGTAAATATATTTGTCTTTATAAGTATTGGAATTCACCATCACTAGTGTCTAATACAACCGGTAATGGGGTTATTTATTGTCCTACATGCAAACATAAAAGGAAATTGAGTGTTATAGCTCTCTTGGACAATTTGTCAAAAGTTTGTGATGTGAAATAAACTCTTTTTAAACTGTGTGCTAATTTTTGGATGGATAAGCTGCTTGAGATGCACCATCTTGTTTCAAGGATGGGCATTAACAAACAATTTAAAAAGAACTAAAAGAATAAAATGAAATAAATAAAAAGCAATAAAACAATCTAGGCAATAACATAAAAAGTGGCAAACAAAGGTTTTAAGTCATGATTTAAAAGACATAGAGATGCATAGAGATGTGATGCATAGACACTGGCCGCGTTCAGTGTCTATGCATCACATCTCTATGCATCTCTATGTCTTTTGTTTTGACCCTATATTGACTTAGACTAAACCCTAGATATTTAGGATATTTAATATTATTATATAGGATCTCTGTTTGTGTCACTTTAATTCTGACATATTCTGCTTGTTTAGATAGGCCCTCTGCATTTCTGATCTGCTGCTATTTTATATTGGGCTGCAACTAATGATTATTTTTATTATTGATTAATCTGCTGATTATTGCTTTGATCAATCCATTTATTCTATATTAAAGTCACAATAAAACAGAGCTCAAAGTGACACCTTCAAATGTCTTGTTGCGTCCGACCAACAGTCAACAAATTCAGTATTCAGATTACTGTAATTTAAGACAAGAAGACAAGAAAAGCAGCAAATCTTCACTGAAACCATGAAATGTTTTAGGCATGTCTGCATGAGACATGACAATTAATTAATTAGTTCATGACAATTAATCAGCTATCAAAATGTTCGCTAATTACTTTTCTGATAAATGACGAATCAACTAATTGATTAATTGAATCCTTTAAGCTCAATTTTTATATACTGTTGGGTATTTTTATACAATGCATCATGTTTTAGAAGTTCTTCATATGTTTTGTATTTAAAATCTTGATTTGTAAAGTAACTACAGCTGTCAAATAATTGTAGTGTACAATAAAAAGTGCAATATTTCCCTCTGAAATGCAGTGGAGTATACGTAGATAGTGTCATGAAATAGAAAAACTATAAATAGTACAGTGTATTAAATAAATTAATTACTAAATAAAAAACTTAGTTACATTCCACCACTGATAGTTGAGGGGGTGGAGAGCAAGACAGAAGACATCAGTTTCAGGAAGTGCGCGGTCAAGTGCTAGTTAGCTCCAGTAGGTGGCAGTAAGGTGACGACAAATATTGCCGCTGCCGTAAAACCTCAAAGTAGAGGAAGAAGACGAAGAAGAAGGAAGGCGAGCATTTTGATACCAGGCCACGACCTGCTACGGATAGTTGCTAACATAAAAAAAAGGTTACATAACTTCGAAAATTGTGATTGCATCTGAGCATTGTGTGATCTGCCGCGAGGGAGGCGTCGAGACGAGTCTCTTCAGCAGCACATTTTCCGTGATATTTTGACTTTGGCACACCATTTCGTCAATTTCAAACGGTAAAGTCAATGTTTGCTAATGAAGCTAGCTCGCCGCCGCGGAAACGCCGTTAGCTGGCCATATTGGAACTGCGTTACTGTTAACTTAGCGCTTGTTTTTCCAACGTAAACATTATTTAGGCTACTGTTAACATTTTTGAGTAATGAGGTTTAAAATGTATTCTTACCGCACTGGTTTACGTGTTTGTTGATATTTATATCAGTCTAGTCAAACGCAGGGGTAAATTAATAATAAGGGTCATTGAAAAGAGCTAACGTAAGCTAACGTTGAAACGACGGAGATGTAGCTTCCCGAGGTGGCTAGGTAGCGTTAGCTTCGTGTCGAGTGCAACGCGTGTTTATCCTTTATGTTACATATATGCCGACCTTTGAGCTCTATTGAATCTGTGATGTTTAGATTGGTATAATTAGTCAGATCGTTTGCATTTAAATGTATCGCTTTCAAGGTTAAATCTGTGATATTGAGGGACATTTTTAGGAAGTTAAGGTAAACTCCGTCACGTATCGTTGCCATTTAACTTATTTTTAGCTTTCATTCACTGGGTCTACACACAACTACATACACTTTTTATTAAACAATCATTGTTTTCGGCTTTAAACTTGTGTGACTTACAATGTAAATGAAAAACAAACAAAAAACAGCTGTTTTTTTTCTGTTGGTGAAACCTTATCGTTTGGCCGCGTAAATCCTCGATCAGTCTCCTCAAATTTTTACTTGTATTTTTAGTTGCATGACAAACATCCCAAACAGAGACAGTAGCAGTGTGGTAGCTGTATGGTAAGGGAAGAAAACTTGTGACCAACTGCATAGAAACACATAATCCAGTTTCTTGCATTAACTTGGTTACTCAAACTAATATTTTTTTGTGTGCATGTAGAGGTAGTCATTGTTGTCTCTTTTTGACAGGATCATCATGGCTGATGATTTTGACGTTGAGGCCATGCTGGAGGCTCCATACAGAAAGGTGGGTTGCAGATTACAGAGATGAGGCCTGTTTCACTGTTATGATTTACTCTTGAGTCCTTTTTATATTTGCTACTGTGACAAAGATTACTTGAATGTTGTGTGGTGTGATTGAGTATTTAAAAACGCAATACAGAATTATAAATAAATCCACATCTATCTCTCTTTATAGACTTCCCTAATGATATCTCACCTCTACTCCCATGAATTCATCTTTGATTCCACTGTGAACTGTGAAAAAAAGGAAGGTAGTTATTGTGCATATACTGATGTACTGTGGTTCACTTTAGGACTAAGAGAGATTCAACCTAGAACATCCAATCCGTATTCGGTTGCAACAAGGTGAATGCCAATGGTTGATAAGCCCATCCTTACCTGTCCAGCAAAGGAGGCAGTATTCAGATTTACAATCTGCATGCCATCACTGTTTCTGAATGTGCAGTCCCATATAATCAGATTTAAACCCCAGTTCTGAAATGGAAAAAAAAACGTCTTACACTGTGTGGCTTTGACAAGAATGCACCACTCTGACACCTTGAACTTTCACCAAATTGCTCTTCAGTAAGAAGCGTCACGTATTATATTGTGTTTAGAAACATTATTTCCCAAAATTAAGGGATACTAAAATGTGTATGTATCAAACTATAACTGTTCTAAAGTTGTAGTTTGACAACAGTATGCTTGAATATGTAGATATTGCAGTTGTGGAGCTTGATTGTGCAAACACATGAGCCATGTCAAGATTTTATGGCAAACTACAGGTAAATAATTATTTTTTCTTGAGTGTAAATATGAATACTGCCTCTTTGCCTTAGTCAACTGTAATGTGAATCAGCATCTTGATTGTGCATGCACCACAGATATTGATATATTACTAGAATGACTGTAAAAATGGATACTTCTATCTAGCATCATTGTATTATAAAGTGAGTTACTTTTCAGTAGTTAATAATTCCTTCTTAAGTCAAAAGGTTGGAAATATTATAATATTATGCAAACTAAAGATAATGGCAGTGTAACACGTGGCTGAAATGATGGATTTATTTCAATTTTTTTATTTATTCATTTATTTTCTTGGGCGTCAATATTACTAAGAAGTGTGAATCCCTGTTTGCTTCAGGGCAAGATGTGTGACAGAGGTGGCATCGAGCTCTTACAGTCCAAGAACGAAAATGGGTGAAGATCACTGGACTGACACCAACCACACAGGATCTCTTTTAGTGGCCGTGGGCCATGCGTGGTCACATGATTAGGCACAAATAGTGGCAGTGGCATTGGTACGACCTATTAGAAGGGGAATGGTGGAGATGATCTGGCTACTGTCAAAGCTTCCTGAACTCAGCTAATATGTTGGACACTCTCCCTTAACTTTGCTTTGTTGCATTACTGTACTGAGCAGCCTTGTAAAAAAAAAAAAAAAAAAAACAAACAAAAAAAAAAAAAACAGGAGTGGGATGGGAAGCTATTGGGGTGGTGGAAGGACACTGTCCAGACATGACAGTAGGAAATTTGAAGTATTA
Organism: Macquaria ambigua; assembly: GCA_008360985.2. Lineage (NCBI taxonomy): Eukaryota > Metazoa > Chordata > Actinopteri > Centrarchiformes > Percichthyidae > Macquaria > Macquaria ambigua. The sequence continues at coordinate 247,047 of VMKM01000565.1, read as the reverse complement.
TTATTAATTGAATATATTCTGCATTTTCTCTTGTCCCACCCCATCCCCTTTACCTTGACGACTTGAAATGTTTCATCTACGTCCTCATGATGTTCTTCTATCAACCTTGCTTAGGATGAGATCAAGTCCTCTCATGCAAATGGACATGACGACCAGAACAAGAAGTAAGTTTTGAATATATTGTACATAAGCTTCATGTCTCTGAAATGCATCAAGTTATTCGTTTAATTTAAAATGTGTTCACTTTGCACGACGATAGCAGTGTTGTAACATGTTTTAGGAAAAGAAGGAGCCGAAGCAAGAGCCGAAGCCCCGGCTCTAGGAAGAGAAGAAGCAGAAGCAAAGACAAAAAGAAGGGCAAGAAGAGGAGCAGGAGCCGAGAAAGAAAACGAAGCCGCAGCAGAGAGCGCCATCGCAGCGGCTCCCGAAGCAAGGAACGTTCTGGGCGGTACAAAGCACGCAAGAGCCCCATGTATGTGACCTTTTTAAACTCTATGGCATAAACAGTCGCCACTTACACCTGTAAAAAAAGATTATTAAATTATTAAACATCTTTAAATGCAGTACAACAACACTACTAACCAGGACATCACTGCCAAAACTAAACATTTTAGACATTATCAAAGTAGACTTCAATTGTATTGACTTGCATTAGATTGCACAGGTGTACCTCATAAGGTGGACATGAGTGTAAGTAGTTACCAATAGTCTGGTGTATATTCAAACAAGACAAAATAATGTCAACAGATACAAAAATGTTCAGAAAATATTGAAATTATATTTTATTTGTGTTGGAAAAGTCAGTCACTCAAATACGGAAGAGTGCAAAGTTACATACTTTTGTCATCAGAGTATTATCAGTTAACAGGCCTTTTTCACAGCAGACATTTTGACTTGTCATAGTAGGAGAAGCACAAGTGTTAATAACAACATTAACGATGGCTCTATTCAAGCGTGACAGTTAGACCGCATGCTTAATACCAGCATCCTGAAACTGAAGCAACGAAATGGCATTAAGCCATCATTGATTTTGTTATGTACGCTTGTGTTTTTCCTACTGTGAGAATGTCTTCTGTGAAAAGTGCCCCTCTACATGGGAGAACCGGAGGCATCCGTGATGCCGAAGCAGGAAATGACTTGATTGCTAGTTTATCCAGTAAGAGTTCTGCAGTAGACATCAGTGTTAACTGTACAAATGCTGAACTACAAAGTTTGAATGCCCTCTTGTCACACTATGTAACAGGCCAAAGCAGGACCCTGTTCTTTTTCTTATACACAGCATGTACATCCAGACTATTTTTTTTATTAAGCTTTATTTAAAATTGAAAAGTAATTCTTCTTATATTTTAGCCGGAAGCGTTCCAAAAGTCGGAGCCCCTTCAAGAAAGAAAAAAGTCCCATCAGGTGAGCAGAATATTCCCATCACTACTTTTTAGGTCTATGGATACATTGCCTAATGTCGTTATAGAACCCTGAAATCCAATGGTATTCTTCAAACTCACTTTTGAGGTTTTTACAGATCTTTAATAATGTGTTTTTATTCAATACATTTTATGAGGATGCTATTGGGCTGTATAACAAAATCAGGGAGCATGTCTACGATTTACCTTTTGATTTGCCATAAGTATTGATAATTTCACCCATTATTTATTAAATGGCTTGTTTTAATGTTTCCAGAGGCACTCTTAACATTTTTTTAATGTTATGTGGTTTTTCTCTTTTTAAGGCAACCAATTGACAATCTAACACCAGAGGAGAGGGATGCCCGCACAGTTTTCTGTATGCAGCTCGCTGCGAGAATCAGAGCTCGAGACCTGGAAGATTTCTTCTCGGCTGTCGGAAAAGTCAGTCGATTTTCAAGTTATTGTTACGTATAATCCAGTAAGTCTGTATGTAGAAATTATCTCTTAAATTGTCACTGTTTCTCTCTGTAGGTAAGAGATGTGAGAATGATCTCGGACAGAAACTCCAGGAGATCAAAGGGCATTGCATACATCGAGTTTGTGGAGGCTTCTTCTGTGCCACTGGCTATTGGATTGACTGGCCAGAGGCTTTTAGGAGTGCCCATCATCGTCCAGGCCTCTCAGGTCATGGTAACTTAACCTTAATGCAGACTGCACCTGGATTATTTCTACCTGATGTGGCTGAACATATTAATAGACAGCTGCTAAGCTTCAGCAGTTGTGGACTGTCCGTGCCCCGAACACTGAACAGTCGCGCACATTAATTATTTGATGAAATTTTTGTTAGTATCGAACAAACCACGCTGGAAATGCAGCGTATACCTTGTTAGCCAATACATCCCTGATTTTTCTTCTTTCACCTTGTTTAACCCGTCCTACAATGATATACTGAATTAAGATAATGACATTACTTTCCACATGTGATTACAGGCAGAGAAAAATAGAGCTGCAGCCGCTGCCAATAATCTACAGAAGGGCAGTTCAGGTCCAATGCGACTGTATGTGGGCTCACTGCACTTCAACATTACTGAAGAAATGCTGCGAGGGATCTTTGAGCCTTTTGGAAAGGTCAGGCACACGTTTCACAAATAATCATTTTTACTTGTTTTGTAGATTCATTCATAACAATCCTTTTTGTATTGGTGTGTTTTGTTTCCAAAGATTGAAGGAATCCAGCTAATGATGGACAGTGAGACTGGACGATCCAAAGGATATGGCTTCATATCGGTAAGTAAAGCGCCTGTATTTCATTGATAACGATTTAGTGTTTGCAGCTAGTTTGACTCTAATCTCTTTGCTTTTTTTTTTTTTTTTTTTAAAGTTTGCAGATGCAGAATGTGCAAAAAAGGCCCTGGAGCAACTGAATGGCTTTGAGCTGGCCGGACGTCCGATGAAGGTGGGGCATGTTACAGAGCGCTCGGACTCATCGACAGCCAGTTCGTTCCTGGACAACGACGAACTAGAGAGGACCGGCATCGACCTCGGCACCACAGGACGTCTACAGCTTATGGCTCGACTAGCAGAAGGTTCGTTATAACCTGCAGCATTTTTGTATCGACACTACAGGGGCACAAAAAATCCCTTTCAAAAGAAAGTCCAATTAAGTTTGTCATTTTGTCACAGGGAACATTATCTTTCTAACCGAGTAGTCTACTGAGCAAAAAACATGTGGCACGAGAGGAAATCATCATCTTTGGCAACTATTTTGAGAATTGATCAGTCATTTCTGAAGCAAAAATAGTGAAAACAAAAGTTTCAGTTTTTCACTATTTTTTGACATTTCATAGACCAAATGCCTAATCAATATTGAAAATAATAATTTGTGGCCGACTTACATCTTTATGGCTGAAGGTGTCAGTATTCTCCTACTAGGTGGCTAATTGGAAAGTTTTGATCAGACTGATTTTCAAAGTAACAAGACGTTATAAGGTGTAGGTATTTCTTTTGACTGTTGGAACACAGAAAGGTTTGATATTCTCATCTAACAGTGGCTTAGATTTAGTTTCTTAAATGAAGCCTGTGCAAAACAATATTTAATTTGTGTCTCCCTCCTCAGGAACTGGTCTGAAGATTCCTCCTGCTGCTCAGCAGGCTCTACAGATGACCGGGTCCATTCCCTTCGGAAACATCGCTGCTCCACCAGGTGAGGGTCTAGATGATGGAAAATGTGGGTGTTTTATTTTTTAGAAAATTCTGTGACAAATCATTATTCTTTTTGTTTCAGCTGTTCCAACTCCAGCTCCAAGCCAAGCCTTGAACCTCCCATCACAGCCGCTGGCCACACACTGCCTTCAGCTCTCCAACCTGTTTAACCCACAAGCGTAAGGACGTTATCATTTGGATAGGTTCACATTTTTTCATGTTTGGTGTCAAACAATACTCAGTTCTTGATCTCCGTAATTGTTCCCCGTCCATACTGGCTGTGAAGAAATCACTTCCTTAAATGAAGCAGGACAAGATCCAACTGTGGATCGTTTTGAGTACAAATGCAAAGTTCAACCGAAGCTAACATGAGGTTTTAGCAGTCTGAGTTACACAAAGCAAGCAGGTATCTTCCACAGTTACTGTCCTTCTGCAGGAGCTCAGGAAATGCTGTGTGTAAAAGCACAAAGAGGGAATCTCACACTAAAAACATTCTAACTATAAAAGATACCCACTTTATTTGTCTTAAAACAAACTGCAGAGGCCTCATATTAGCTTCAGCTGAACTTTACAAGTTACTTTTACACAGAACGAGGCCTGAATTTTGTCCCCATCTCGTACATTGAAATCACTTCAAGAAGGAATCTTTGTGGCCAGTATGGACAGGAGATAACAGCGACCTGTGACAAATCTTTGAATGCGCGTATGGGCGAGTCAGCATTTTTTTTAGAAATGTCAACCCATTCTTTCAAATTGTCTTGTTTGTTTCAGGAATACTAACAATCTAAGCTTTTGAAGCCACTGGATTTTTAACATTACCAAACATGTTTTTCAGGGAAAACGATCCCACCTGGGCCATCGAGATCCAAGATGATGTTATTGAGGAGTGCAACAAACATGGAGGAATTGTTCACATTTATGTTGATAAGAACTCTGCTCAAGTAAGTTGATGCTTGCAGATGTATCACAGTCTGTTCACCCACATAAAATTCAGTTTATCCCTTGTGGATCCTGATTGACATTTTTTCTTAATTCTGTAAAGACATTTTTTGTAATCTTTTGTCCTTTCTTTTTCACGTAGGGTAATGTGTACGTGAAGTGTCCCTCAATACCAGCAGCCATGGCAACTGTAAATGCACTTCATGGACGCTGGTTTGCAGGTATGTAATGATGCCATTTCATTTGGATCCTTAAAATATAACAGCAAAAAACATGGAGAACATTTTCCAGGTTTTAACATTTATTTTAATTCTTTCTTTCCCAGGCAAAATGATAACAGCTGCCTACGTTCCCTTACCAACCTACCACAACCTTTTCCCTGATTCAGTAACGGCAAAGCAGCTTCTAATGCCGGCACGTCGATAGTCTGAGACATGCATATGAAAGTCAGTGTAAATACATTTGTTTGCATTCATGGAAATGTCATTGAGACAGGCGCATTGAAATTAGTTGGCTGTGTGTAATAAAAGTTGCCTCAAGTTCATGTGTTCACCATTGAAAATTTAGGCAGATTTTTTCTTTCTTTTTGGAGTTGCTTTTCAAATTTTTTGTGGGTTTGTGTTGTAAACTACCACTGAGAAGTAATCTGCAGGTATCTATTGGTCTGTATGTTTTTAAATATTACTGTCTTACTGCTTGTTTAAATCAACAGTTTTAGATTTAAGATAAATTGCAAAGAGTTACAGAAATGTGTTGGGTTAATAGGCCTTAAATGCCAAAAGTATATCAATGTCAACAATAATCCTTTGTAACTTTTTACAGCCATAATTTCATTTTTTGTATGAAGGCTCCCAATAAACTTTGGCAAATTTGACAATTCAGTTTGTGTTTTTGTCCCCTTTTTGGCAGTTTGACATCCCAGGTTCAATTTCGAAATGCCTTTGCAATAAAAGTCTAATGGCAGCACTGGACACCATATTTCACTTTAATAATTTCTTCAGCAAATTGGAATTAAACCGGAGTTGCTTCTGTCATTCTTGACAATGTAGGATGTGTACAAAAGTCAGTGTTAACTTCAGTCACCAGCCTCTGCAGTTCTTCAATCTGAAAAGTGAAAATAACTGATGAATGTTTTGTTCAGATCTCTTGTGAACATTTTTTTCACCCCTCCATAACAAGTTTTGTACTTAGAGATTATTGTGAAATATGCCTTTAAGGCCCACTGAGATGAATACAAGGGATGTATTTTAATGTTTCTTTTTAACGTTCAGCTGGCGACAGCCAATCTAAAACTTAACCCTACATGGTCCGAAGAAAGCAGTAAGTTATCTACTTAAATAACATTTGGTTTGTTGGAATTAATGAGTTCCTCTTGCTGTTAGATTTTGTCTGTGCTTATATATAACATTGATGGCCATTTATCCACTACAGAGGCCAATATCATGTCCTGGTTTGTGCAAGGGAGACACGAATCAAGTCGTCATTCAAAAAAGGGAAACGTAAAAGATGAAATGACATTGTTCCTCTTAAAAATAAAGAGTTTAATTCATAAGCCAACAATAAAACCACACACTTCCTCAATTCAATACACTCGGGTTTTGCTGGCACTGTGTGTGTGTGTGTGTATATATATATATATATAGTGGCTAATGTCAGTTATAGTAACAGGGCCTGATGGTTCAGAGGAAAGCGGCTGTGCGCTGCGCTTTAGCCAGTTCAGACTAGACGAAACCGTTGCAGCGGTGTAAAAAGTGGCCCGACTCAGCTTGACTCGAGCCCATGGATGTATTATAAGAACATGCTCGAGCTGCATGATGGCGTCGCCTGCGACTCCATGTGCGTCAAGACGTCACTGGCTGGTTTTAGAACGTAAGGCACGTCACCTGTTTCAACAGCCAATCAGCTCGTAGCGACGTAAGCCGGTCATCTCGACTCTCGTTTTTTTTTTTTATATTTTCGCTGTTTCATCAATACTAGAAATGCAACTATAGCGAGTAACTCACTATCACTAACCTTTTTCATATTTTAAGACAAATTACAAATTATATCCAGCAACAAAAAAAGCCGGCAGTTAGAACGGAAGTACAGTGGTTGCTATGGAAACGATTCACCGTCTCGTCTCTAGTCGCATTGGCGTAAACCACTGTATATAAAGATCTTTATATAGTGTAAACTGGCAGGTATCACAACGTTGCACACTGGCGCATTGCAAGTAGTGGCCCAAGAAAATAAAAAATTGTACATTCAAAAAGAACTAATCCAAATGTAGTTAGATACTGTGAGCAAAAATACAAACGCCAACTAAAATATTCTGTTAAAAGACCAATGGAGCCAGAACATATGTCATTTAATTTAAAATTTGTAATTTGAACACTAAAACTTATAGCCAATCATGTGAATGCTGATCATGGTGTCAACTCTACTCATTTGCCTACATTTCAAAATAGTGCACACTGTTAGCCAAGATAAATTAGGATCCAGGATTAACAAATCAATCCTCAAACTGCTTTCAAAGACCCAAATTGGCTGGATGAGAATAAACAGGATTATTTTAGCCTGATAACAGCATGTTAACCACAATTAGTTAAGCCACATTTGAAGAACAGGGTCCAGATGTCCACCAGTGAGTCTCCATCATTTCTCTTGTAAAACTGAGAAGTACTGAGCCCATTACAGCTTGGTGCACCACAATGAGGCGAAGAAGAAAACCTAAATTGGACAAGCAACACAAAAGGTGAGATTTGTGCTTTATTGGGAGTGATTTCAAATAGTATTTTTCCATTTTACAAGACAAAAGACTTGAAAGGATGAAGACTACCTTGGTGGTTTGGCAAATGTAAGTCTGATTAAGCGCCCCACAGCCGCTTCCCTATGGAACAGTGACAGACTGGGATCAGAAAACGGCCCTGGCATTTATGACGTACAGCGGCCCAATTTCCAAACCAAACAGTAACCCCCATTTCTGACTAACCGCATCGAATTGGAAACCCACACACTACACAGCAATGAGGTGGGATACCCTGTGAAATCACACAACCAAGAATTTGTTCCATCACAAAACAGAAGAATCAGTTTCAGCTATAAGGCTGGCAAGGCAATGGTACCCAAAACTTGTATTGTCCACCCTTGCCTTGAAAGATTATAAGAAGAGGAATGACACTCGCACCTTTATAGCCAGACTATAAAAGAGCTGCCCTACAACAACAAACACAATGCTAGCGAGGGCTGCTACAACACACCAAAACAACGTTCAGCTGTACACATTATAATCCATATGCTCAAACGTATCTGAAATGGCACTGGGCTTTAATTCCTCAACTTCAACATCCCAGCTTTATAGCTACAATACAACCACTAGCTTATAGCTACAATATATTACACAGCCACAATAATTCAGGTTTACCTTCATGTAGCCTGGTTAGTAAACATGAAAGTAATTTGCTTTTCCCTGCAACCCTGTCAATCATATCGTCTGAATCCAGCTTCAGGATTTGAGTTACCATAACTTATCCATGTAATCATACATCTTTTTTTTTATTTTTGAGCAGCCCATAGCTTGGGCGGCCCTTCTGGCATTTGCCCACCTTGCCAGATGGCCAGTCCTTCCGAACCATCCAGGACTGTCTCCCAGTAGACACTGCGTAATTGAAATTGCAGATGAGATGGTCCCGAACGGGAAGTACAATTTTAAACCTAAAGTAGCAACCTAAAACAAATGACACAAGGCAGAATTAATGCATATACTGTAAACTTTATCTTCTAACAAAAGGTCTTGCAACAACAAAATAGATTTAACTTCACAAATCTCTTTACTGTCAATTTAAACTGCACAGAACATTTTAGTTTTTTCCCTCTTTTTTCAAAATTTTGCTTTTTTTTTCTTCATTTTTTTCCTCCTCCAGAAAGTCGTTGACATCTGGAAAAAATGACATGGTTAAGTCTTTTGTGGTAACATTTACATTTTAACATTTCAGACCAAAGAACAAGAACTCTTTCCTTTAACCAAACAAGCATATACTAACTGTAAGCTGTAACTTGATGCAGATATTTGCAAAACCATTTGGCACAGGCGTGTGTTGAGTTTTCCACAATAGGACATTCTTTTTTCTTTTTTTTTTAAATCAGCAAGTGAACATTGTACAGTCAAATCTTAACCAACACCCACTTTAATAAAGGCACAATGAGCACTATACTTCCAACTTAAATGTATAATAACTGTAAACCTTGAATACTGCATGTGTTGTAAACAGCAAGGTGCTGCTAAAAGGTCAGACCTGAAAGGGCTGTTCACTTCTTAGGAGAGCATTCCTTCACTTGGTGAGCCTGCAGGACAGCAATCGCCTCATCCACCTGACCAAAGGAGAGGAAAAAAAAAAGACAGTTCAATCATTATCGATACCACTCACGTCTATATGGTAGATATGAAGCTAGTCAGGTTAACTTAGCTTATCTTAAGAATGGAAACAGCTAGCCTGGCTCTGTCCAAAGGTAACAAAATCTGGTTTCCTGCACCTCTAAAGCTCACTAATTAACACTTTACATCCTGCTAGTTTAATTCGTACAAAACCCAAGAGTAGAAACATCACATTGTGGTTTTACTAGGGGTTATGTGCCAGACTGGTGAGGGTAGTATTGATCTCCCCATAGTCTCTGCAAGAAAGCGTGCAAGCAAAGGTTTTTTCTCTAACCCTGCATTCCCTTAACTAAGTCAACCATTACAACTACATCAATAATTATTAATAATTATAATTACGAACCTGTCCTTAACATGTAGATCATTTCAGTTAAATGTTTCACAATACAGCTTATTTTTATGAACATTAGATCTTGTTCAATAGAAACCAGACCTGATTTGTAAAAACTATTTATCGCATTAACACAAAAAGTATAAAAAGACACAAAATGTCTGACTTTGGGTGGCTTAAGCCACGTGCAGACTACAAGACTTTTTACAATCTGAGTTGCTGTGCTACTCACACACTTTTGTCCCAGACTGTTTTCATGTTGACGTGAGGGTGCACAAACAGCACTACTGTTCTCAGACCAGGTGTACTGATTACAGGATTATTCCACTCGGAGAAATCCAAGACTGGATTAAATTACGTGAGATTGAGGCAGCTTTTCCCACACTGATGTGGTGTATGCATCAAACAAAGAGCAAGTGTGAAAATAGCACAATGGATATACAGGGGCCATAATTCCTTCTGTGAATTAACTTTTAATTTACAGGGACATCACTAACATCAGACATCAAGTGAGCGCAACACAATTATCTAGACAGCAACATATTTAACTAAAATAACTAAACTGACTGTGGTTTGTGTTGTCATACACTTGACATTCAAATAACTAATATCACTACAGGCTGCAACTGAACTTTTTTTTTTTTTTTTTACACTGCACTTACCCCAGTGCTGTACTGATACTTCAAATATATCAACACTTGTTGGGATGGTTTGTGTATATTATACTTTGATGTGTCTTATTACGTCACTCCATCTTCTTTTCATTCCCCATGAAGCTTGTTTCATGACTCCTTTTACGTTAATAATTCTGTGTGTGTGTTGGTTTCTGCGTCCGCCGCCTCTCTCCCTGCCTCTAGTTTTCCGAGCCCTCTCACTGGATACTGCTCTTTTATCATCTCAGATTCGTTTCCACAGTGCCCCAACTGCGATTTTTGGCTACGAGAAAATCAAGCATGTTTGAAAGCTGCGGAGGCTTCTGGGACAGCTGACGATGAGGTGAAGACACGGCTCTGAACTGGAGGACCCGTCCTGACGCCAGATTCGGTGCCGATTTGAGGGTTTTAGTCTCAGATCTAAGAAATGTGTTTGAGACAGACAAATCGTGGCAAAAGTCTTATAATCTGCACTAGCCCTAAACGGCAACTGTGTAATGGTAAGACTGTAAGACATAGAAAAGTGAACATAATTATGCCTTAAGATGCAGGGACTCGGGCAATTCCAGCATGTGAAGTAGCTCCGAGTTGTTGATCTCCAGCAGCATCCCAGTGATTTTCCCAGCCAAGTTTGGGTGAAGGGCGTGGATCAGTGGGTACAATCGCTCCCCTATGTATCACAGCAGAGAGAGAGGATTGACAAACAAATACACAAGTTGCTTCAATCTACATAAGAGGGGAAAAAGGGCAGAATTGAATGATGCCACACCGAGAAGCTGTTTCTGATCCATGAGTGGAGCTGCAGCCAACATCGAGGCAGTGAGCGGCTCTTGTCCTTGAATGTGCACTGGTGGCTCCATCATAGGTGCAGGAACAACCTAAAAGACATTGAATGTAACACAACATTACTCCAATGACTTTTTTTTTTGGTAATATCACAATCTCCTGAAGATTTTGTCTTCATTATACAATATTTTTACCATGAGCTACCAATTGACATTTTACTACAACATCAATCCAAGTTACAAGCACACAGGACATAAAAAGCAGAGCGCTTAAAAACATTTATGCAAAAGCCAATTCAAGGGTTATTCTGTTTATTTTAAATCTGTGCCTCATTTTCCCAGATGTGCCAGCATGCCGTTCATTTTCAATCAAATATTTAGCCAAAAGGCCAAAGCCAATTCCAATATTCATATTGTTGACTTTCAACTGCAGCATCCATAAAGGAGTAACTACACTGTGAGTCGTTACTGTGCTGAAAAATCTTTTTATTGTGCCCTGATCTTGAAGAAATTATGGAGTTTTTGATCACTTGTAGTGCCATGGAGCAAAGTGGGTTCCTCTTTTGTTTGTATCATGCACATGAATGAGGACGCACAAGGATGCGTGAGCACGCCATGGATGTATTAAGAGAGCTGGATACGGTGCCGCCACTCAGCCTTACTGCCAATTTGTCTCAGTGGCCACTTGCAGTACTGCAACAAAAGAAAATCCCCTGCGGTCCAAAAAGCATTTTCCCCATAGACCACCATTATAAAAGAGATGTCTGTAAAACTGTTGATGAGACACAGAGCTTAGAAAAGCAATTTTAAAGTGCATGACGTCATTCCCAATGAAACGTTTACACTGAAACACTGACGCTTATGTTCAGTAGGCCGCCATCTCAGAGTGCAGTATCCAGTTCATATAATCAGTGGTGTAACAGTACTTAAGTATTTTTTGGAAGTATCAGTACTTTACTTGAGTTTTTATATTTCTGTCAACTTTCACTTTTACTCCACTACATTTTCTAAATAAAATGTGTACTTTAACTCTGATGCATTTCTCGTAAGCATCTTCATTGTATCGTTACTACAAAATAAAATCGGAAGAAATTCGGTAGCCTAATGATGTTGGAACACAGACTGCAAGCAAGCAGGTTTGGCAAGCTAGCTTGCAAGTTATATCGCTGGTTAACCATGTTAATGTGCAAATGCAAACAAGTGCTCTCAAAGCGTGGTTAAGTTTCAATTTCGGACAAATAAAGGACGAATAAAGGAATGGGAGGGAAGGAAAAACAGGATTTTGTTCTTTAAATTCTTTAAGTTGTGAATTTCAAGTGAAGTGCAAGTTCAAGTACAGTGAGGTTCAAGTGTAATGTACACTCCATTTTTAAGGTGGTGTACTTAAAAGAATAAACATCATAATTCACAAAATTCTGACTGCTTGCTTTTTTATTAACAGCATTTACTTGTATTTTTACTTTCAATACGTAAGTACATTTAATATAAATTACTTTTGATACTTAAGTACAGTAAATATCAGATACTTTAAAACTTTTACTCAAGTAATATTACAACAGGTGACTTTAACTTTCATTTTCTGATGAGATACTTGTACTTTTACTCAAGTGTGGCTTTCAGGTACTTTATACACCACTGCATATAATACATCCATGGAGCATGCAGGCGGCGTGGTAGACATTCCTCCCGCCGGTGTCGCGCTATTCCACTGATCCCAGTTGGCAGCAGTAACACACAAAGAAACGTAGTAATGTGCAAGATAGCAAACATAATTGGCTATTGCTTTCCAAATGGAAGGAAATGCATTCAACATGTTTGCCCGACCACTAAGATACACAACAATGTCTCTTGGTGAGAAAAACTGAATGTTTACAAGAAAACTCCACAGGGTACCAGAAATGAACCAAACATTGATCACCACTGTGGGTTTCACAGTTGTATTCACAGTATTAGAATTAGACAACAGTACAGTACCGACTAACGTACCTGTAGTCTTGTCATGGGTGCAGGTACAGTAATGACCTGTTGAACGTTTCTCACTGCAGACGAGTACTTGTACTGGCTGCCTCTGGTCACACCAGGCATGTCAGTACGCCCTCCTACAGTCTGGGTCCCAATGTTATCTAAATAAAGACATTACACGTCAGATACTACCATCCACGTAAATGGCACCTTTTAGAAGGATGGAGCTTATCATGCTGTCATAGTTCTGGCACCGACTTGTCTTTTGTGTGGAGCTTATGATGCGCGGAGCCTGGGTGGAAGCCTGTCTGACTGTAGCGATGGGGGTCAATCCACGTCGGGGTACAGAACTACCAACATACTGGGTTGTGTAGGGGCCTAAAAACATGGGAGACGACATTTATACACATTGCATGTATACATAAATTCATGTGAACATAAAACAAAAGATCCCTTCACCCTGTACTCTGGGTGGTTGTCCTGTCCAACGAGGTACTGGTCTCATGTTGCTGACGGCATTGTGGTTATAGAAGGAGCGAGTGGGAGGCTGCAAGATAAATATTAGTTAACTGAATCATACTGCAGGTCAACCTCTGTATGACATTTAATTGAAGGTTTATTATTGGCCTATCATGACCAGGGAATTGAATATTGAATGTCGGTGAAATATCGGTGGCCACGGCAACATTTTTAAATTCAGACATTGCATTCAGCATGGCGATGTAATACAAGTGAGTGTATCACTACTAGGTGTTTATTTCGCTGTACAAATCAAAAAGTTGGGATGCAATTGACAAACAGTCTTTATGCAGTGTAAGGCAATTACTGAAAAGCAATCAAAAACTTTTTTTGTGATTTTCAACATGATGAATATAATATCCCTTCACCTCTGTTACTGTTCAAACATCCATACCTGTGGTACAGTCATGTAGTATCCGGCCTGCTGGTACGAGTCAATCATCGGACTTGTCATGGTCCTCAAGGTAGCAAGTCTCTGCATGTATTTATTGGTCAGGATCGCTTTACGCTCCTCCCTTCGCTGAGCCAGAGCCACATACAGTGGCTTGGTTGCAACAATTCTCCCGTTCATTTCAGTTACTGCTTTTGTTGCTTCCTCAGGTGAAGAGAAACAGACGAAGCCAAAGCCCTTGCTTTGGGAACCATCTGTCATGACCTACAGGAAACAAAGAAGCTCAAGTTCAGAAATATTTGAGACACTTGACATAAGAGCTGTAGACTGAAGAATTGAGACTCGAGTCGCAACACAGTCGACTTGGGCTTCTCTGGTGCGAGACTCGACTTGCTTGAGACCTGAATGCCTGAAGATGTGACTTGAGACTTGAAGGCAAAAAGCTGAGACTTGGTGACCCAAACAAATGCTCTATTGAATGTAGTTGTGCCTTTTGGAGCTCTGCCAAATTGTCATGAATAATTAATAACATAACCAGGATAACGCAACGTCTCTAAAACCTAATGCACACTTTTATTTAAGTCAAGTCTCAGAGACTCGAGACTTGACTTCGACTTGGTCCGTAAGACTCAAAAGACTTAAAACAGCTCTGCTCAACATTAAGGCAACCAACAGGGGTTAAACTTAAAGCATGAGTTGTGTCCTGTATGTCTATGAGGCACATTCATTTTTCCCGCCAGTGGTTTTTTGGGTTCACCAAAAGTTATTTGGTTTCCAGGGCTCCACATCCACGCCTAATTTTGCCATTTCCAGAGGGATAATCTGGCAGAAAGTGTCTGTCTCTAGCCATATTTTAATATATTTTGTCCCAAACTATGACTAATTGGAACATATTGAGCATAAAAATTGATGTGGAAGTGAGCATTTTATCTTCCACTGTAAAAACGTTTTACTGCTCAAATACCTAGTTACTTAAATTAATTCAAGTTGACCAGAGCTGCTGTTTCCTTCTGTGAAAAAGGAAACCATCAACTTGTAATAGCAACCTTTAAAGCTGGGCAGACACTGTGGGTTTTTATTAATTCTATGGGTTGTGTTAACTCACACTTCACGTTTTAGTTGGCCTTTCTGCGCGGCCAGAACCTGCGACTTTTATATTCATACAGTACGGATCAACTGACCAACGTGGGTGCTCACACTGAACGTAACCACTGAACCATCAGTTGGTTTTGTCCAGTGACAATTCCAATAAAGTTATCCTTTATTAATCCCTTTATTGTGTTGCAGTTTAAGTTTTATTCTTACCTCTGATTAAACAACAAACAAATCACAATGATTGCTATATATGTGTGTACCTGCACATTTCAGTGAAGAAGGCCCTAGTCTTATCTCATTACAATACCTTGGCACTGGTGATGGTGCCATAAGGTGCAAACTCCTTCCGGAGTCTCTCGTCATCTATGCTATCGTCCAAGTTCTTCACATACAGATTCACCCCCTGGAAACAGAAAGAGTAAGAAATGCGAAGTTTCATGCTTCCCAACCATTTTGTCTGTCTGTCAAGCTGATCAACATAAAATCTTTCAGGTTCAGGGTTGATGAAGCAGTAGATGGCGTGTTGAGCCATTTTCAACCCATGAAATGCTGATTTTTATAAATTTGGTAAGAAATGTCAATATTAACACCAGCATTGATTTCATTACAGTATAGTCATATCACATACACATTTAAGTGTGCATGGACATAGTTAAGGACATAGTGACGCCACTCAAAAGCCCCTGGACTCTCACGCCCAGGCCACACCGCCTACCTCTACCTGTGTGCGACGGCTACCTCGCTGAACTGCTGCGGCTCACTCGCTTGTGGTTTCCACACAGACAGCGTTGCTGCTGCAGCGCTGCTACTGCGTATAAATTTCATTTATATTTAGTTTAGACAGGAAAAGGTTAAGAGGTGTATGCTCAATGTAACTGGGGGGGGTAAAAAAAGAATATTGATATTTTTTTCATGTCTGACATTTTGTACAGACATAGACATTGAAACTATAGTGAAAGGTGTAATGTTGCTGGTTTGATATGACTATCAACAGATCATTTTCCCTGTCTATTTTCACTGAGAACCGCGCACGTCACAGGGAAAAAATAGGAAATGAGAAGCAAGCAGTTGTGCGACACACGCGGCTAAAGTAGGCGGTGTATCCCCGGCTTGATAAGGTCATCTTTGAAACCATTATAGGACAACTTGGATCCTTCCTTTTCCATCTTTCTGTACCATTTTTCTTTTACAAATATATAAAGATTTACATTTAAACTTCCCATTAGTGTGTCCAAGTTGTCCTCCATTTTGAAAATCCTGACTGACTGATTTCAATCTAAGCTTGGAGACATATAGTACAATTCTGAAGTAGTACCCTAGTTATTTTTTTTTATTATAACATTTTGGAAATATGTTTCTTTACTTTCTTACCAAGAGTTAGACTAGAAGATAGATATCACTCGTATATCTGCTATTAAATAGGAAGCTAAAGCCAGGAGATGGTTAGCATAGCTTATCTTAGCATAAAGATTGTAAACAGTGGGAAACAGCTAGACTGGCTGACCAAAGGTGACAAAATCTGAGAAACAGCACCTGTAAAATTCACTAATTAAGTTAAGTTGTATCAAAGTCTCTGTTGGCCTCACAAGGGATGTGTGTTACTGGTTCCAGAGGTATTTAACTAGCCAAGTTGAAAAAGACAACAAAGACAGCACAGGGACAAAAGCCACTCAAAACTGAAAAATGAAGAATGGAAAATCTCTCTGAAACTGAAGAAAAAAAAAGAAGTGTTTTTTGTTTTAGTTACTCATTAGGGGAATGTAATTTATAGACATGCCACTGCCTCCACTCTCAGGCCTTTAGATTGTGTCTACCACTCTGCTCTCAGGTTCATTACTGGGGATATTGACAATATTTTATATAATAAGGTGAGCAGGTATTTTTTGAAAGACATAAATGAACCCCTTCTATCTTTTCACATTTTATTGTCAATTTTATATTTGTTTCTTGCCTTGCAGTACTTGCGTTATCTTTCATTATATTTTGTACTTACCATGTTTATTGTTATGCACCAATATACCAAGGAAAATTGTACGTGAAAACCTACTTGGCAATTAACTTTTACTGATCTCTGATCCTAATCTGCCAAGCCACCTAAAAATCTAAACTCTTGTGACCCCTTTGTAACTTGAAGCCTCTCTTGAAACCTCTCAATAATAACTTCATCCCTGTCAGTAACTGCTTTAACTTAACTTGCGTTCTGTTTAAGTTTTTACATTATTTTCTTTATTTTTCAGTGAAACTGTAAGCAAGGCATTTCTGTGAAAGAGCATGGGGACTCAGCTAACTACCTTGTATAAATTAACATCTATATAAACAACTCAGGTAAGGCCTCCATTGTGAACACTACTGAACCTTTAATTTCTTTCCAAACATTTAAAATATAAAACTCTGTAGAGGTAAATGTAACACTATTAACAATGAGCGTCATTAATAAGTCTTCACATGACAACGCCCATATGCATACAATGCAGCAGCACCTGATAGCGCTGGATGCGGTCCTGTTTGATCTGGTCAAACTTGCGCTTCAGCTCTCCCTGGCGCTCCAGACGCTTCTGAGCCCGACCTACATAGATGATTTTCCCATTGATGTCCTTTCCATTCATTTCATCAACTGCCTGGGAAAACAAGGGGAGCATCAGCATGTTACCTTTACAGTCATGACGAGGCATTATACTCCCACAATTTAAGATAGTTTGCACGTTAAAACTGCATTAGGTGATATTTTTCAGACCAACGCTGCATCAAATCACTCCTGGTTCCTTTTAGTAATATGCCAACTTAAAAATTGACACCTAACTCAACTCTACACAGCTTTTAGCCTCTGTTAGCTCATGGTTTTGGTTTTCCGGCCCACACATGGACTGTCTCTCTCTCTCTCAACACCCATACCAACCTCATTGT
Source organism: Macquaria ambigua (assembly GCA_008360985.2). NCBI lineage: Eukaryota > Metazoa > Chordata > Actinopteri > Centrarchiformes > Percichthyidae > Macquaria > Macquaria ambigua. Next base: position 229,449 of record VMKM01000565.1, on the reverse strand, counting down.
ATCCTACCTGCCTAGCACAAACGACACACACAGTGGCTGTTGATAGAGAATCATACAGTGTTCTTGGTGTTTCTAATACAGTCACTGCCCTGTTCCCTTTAAGATTATTTTAAATAAGTTTAATTTTCATAACTGAAATCAGGACAGTCGATATCACAAGTCTGAGCAGGAGAAGTAACCTGGCTAGCAAATTAAAAATAGAGGATACAGGGTAACACCCACCACACTTAAGTTTTCCAGCTGTAGTAAGCTAGAGGCTGGACAACGAAGTGAAGCAGCCACTGAGTCAAACTTCCAAGTGTTTTCCGCAAATGCTGGTGGAGATCAAACCAGAGCTACAAGGCGAGCAAATATTTGACTTGCACGTTATTTACTGGTCAGGAGGCCAGTAAAACAACTCCAGTGGGATGCTAATTCTTTTCTATGCCTTGATAGAAACCCATAGTGTATCTGGGCAGCGAGTTTGTGAATATTTCCGCCCCATGGTAGTCAAAAATCACTTAATGCAACTTAAAATCTAGAACAACAATCAAGATTTTCTTTATTGTGTGCAAATACAGTGGCGGTATTATTGGCACATCGTTCTTTGCCAATGCAGTGAAATAAAGCCAACTTGGCTGTAAAATATTAAGTCAATGCTGCAGGTCCAGCCTTAATATCAACATACAGAACTGCTACTGTTGGCAGGTATCCAATCTGACAAAGAAACTTGGCACACACTACCTTCTGAGCATCCTCGTGGTTAGCATAGTTTACAAAGCCAAATCCTCGTGAGCGGCCCCTCTCGTCCTTCATCACCCGCACACTGAGAGTCCTCCCTGAGAGTATGAGCACAAACCGGTCTCTAACTATCTGATATGCAAAGTGATAGTCAAACAAATTGAATGCTTCACCAACTGTAGCAACCGATTTAACAAGGAGAGCCCCCTAAACTGAGTAGGAGCAACACAAATAAATAAAAATTGTGCTTTCTTACCAAATGCAGAAAATACTTCCTTGAGTTTCTCATCAGTGTAGTCTTCACCAAAGTTTTTGATGTAGACATTGGTGAACTTCATAGCTTTCGTGCCAAACTCCACCTCTCTTTCTTTGCGGGACTTAAAGTGGCCAACAAAACTGCAGAAAGAATCAAACCCATCACCAAGTGAACAACGATGAGGGGATCCATCATGAATGGTATAAGGTAGGGAAAAACCTACACTGTATGGACATGATAGCTTTCTGCTGATCTTACTTTGCCTGTTCAGTCCTAAAATAACAACACACACACACAAAGACAACAAACCTAGACATAGATCCTACGTATTCACTGACCTAAGCAGGGACAACAGACATTTTTCCCCCAGGAAATGGGCCTTTGGGTTGACAATGCCAGATTCCAACTGATTATGTGTCTCTTGACTGAGCAAAAAACACATGGAAAAGTCATCTGCAAAAAGTCAGTTTATATAGTTCACATACATACAGTACATATTCTGCGCTACTCTTTGCCTCAACTCACTTTTTTTAGACTGCATTTTTGCCATTGTTTGATTTCACCAGTTTTGTTTTTCAAAGTATTTAGTTTACTCACACTTTCCTATCATTCAGCAGCATCCCGTTCATGGTGTCAATGGCCCGGTTTGCAGCCTCATGAGTCTCAAAGTGAACAAAGCCATAGCCTTTGGATCCTCTCTCATCACAAACAACCTACAAAGACAAAGGCTTTAAATCATGCAAGTTACAGAGATTTTGCTACAAAACAGCATCTTGCATTTGAGTTTTAAAATGTGTACTTTCGTATTGGGCTGGGTGATATTTTAGTGATAACTTATGCACTGATATATCGTGTCAGAATAAAAGGATCATCATGTTAGTGTTTTACAAAATTCGGTTGTCAAAATTAAACTTAACTAATTAAAAATGGAATTTGTTAGATATTTTTGTCTTACAAATGTAAATGCTTAATTGCACTGATCATCAGTTTTGTTTTGCATACATTTGCCACATAAATATAGCATTTATATTAAGTTGTAACACTAATTAAAACCATACTGTACAGCCCTACAAGAGGCTGTACATTGCATGTAGAAGATAAGTGTATTATCAAACACCTGCCTAATACACACTGTACAAACAAATAGCGGTCTAAGACCAAAGGCAACCATGTAGTGGTCAGGATGACCAAGTCCACTTACCTTGCAGGACAAGATATTGCCAAAGGCTGAGAAGGTGTCATAGAGGGCCTTGTTGTCAATCGATTCATCCATGTTCTTGATGAAGATGTTTCCCACACCAGACTTCCTGAGTCCTGGGTCACGCTGAGACCACATTATTCGGATAGGCCGACCCTTGATAACGTCGTAGTTCATTGTATCCAGGGCGCACTCCGCTAAAAAAAACCACAGTAACTCCTTTTGGTCATAAAAAAAAAAAAATCTATTTACTGTATTTTCATTATATTTGTCATAAAGCACCACCACTCATGTCACAGCTCTGTGGGGGGATTCAACTTGAAGGAGACGTTCCTTCCTTCTATCGAGACAGAATTGTCAGATCGGATGACAGACATTAGTTAAGAATTTATTTCATGCGAGTGGCAAAAAGTGCTAATTGACTTCACTCAGAGAATCATGACAACATTCAACCTTTTCTACATTCCTTTTATCTTTTATTCATTTTCAAATTCAGGGAGTTTCTTCTGTTAAATAACATTACAAATTGTTGCTTGTGTCTGTAATTCTGGATCACTGCTGTAGATCCGCAGTGGGTGACACTATGTTACACAGTGGCTATTCTAGTGTATTACAGCATATTATAAAGCACGTGCCAAGCAACAAATCTGTTCTGGGTGCAAAATCATAGTCACAGGTAGCAAAGAACATTTCAGTGTGTTGATTTATTTAAAGTTTCATTGGACTTAATTTTCCAGTGATAAAAATTACATTTTTAAAGATTGAATTCGGGTGGATTTGGCCAAAGTAGGTACTTTACCATCAGCTGGTTGCTGGAAGTTAATGTAGGCATATCCCAGAGATCTGCGGGTGATGATGTCGCGGCACACACGGATTGACATGATGGGTCCAGCAGGAGAGAATTTCTGGTAGAGCATGGCCTCTGTAACATCAGCATGCAGGTCCCCTACATACAAAGACGCGAGGGGATATGCTTGTCCACTGCTGTTCATCTTGGGTAACAGCTAGTTCAAGGTATCACGTAGCTACATAAGAACACACATAATTAATTTACAACAATCACATATAGCACAACAAAACAGGACCTGAGAGACTATGAGGGTAGACAAAATATGACAAAATGCCTCTCAATATAACGCAACACAATTTAATAGCACCACAAGCTGCAGCTTCTGAAATGACAACAAAGCTGAATCAACACATCTCTAATACAGTTTCAACAAAAACGTATAAACTTATAACCTTTTATTGCAGGGGTGTTGTATTTAGACTGCATTAGATCATGTCTCTCTTCTTTTGATAAAGCATTTAACTTCAATTTATTAAAAAATTAAAACTGCAGAGGAATGACTGAATATGTAAAATTTGCTGATCATCTTTGGATACATGTTATAATGCCTAAATTCATTAGATCGATGTTAGCTACTAAACTACAGTATCACTAAATTACATGGGCATTCATCCAACTGCAAAGACTAGAAGAAAAAAAAAATCTTAGTCCCTGCTTGGAAGAAGCAAATTAAAAATCTATGATTGTGCATATGGCTGGTTATGATTTTTTTTAAACATGATGCAGAGACAGGACACATAAAATGTGGACTTTGATGTGTACATTCAATTGCCAATTATTTATTAGGTCCACCCTATTTATATCAATGAGAGTAGATTAAGTAACAAAACATCTCTCTGTAAGATACAATACAGTTCAACAGCACCACAAACCAACTACATCCTCCAAAATAATCATAATGTTGAATCAACACTTCTCAAAAACAGTTTAAACAAAAATTGAACATTGTAAACTTCATGAAGATAAGCAGGACTAATTCATTAGACTGTATTAGCTTTAGCTAGGTGTATCTAATGAACTGGCAACTGAGTGTGTGTGTGTGTGTGTGTGTGTGTGTGGTTGAGGAGGATCTAAAAAAAATGTCGAGAAAGGGTGTGGCTAAATGCTGGGTTGAAAAGGTAGGTGCAACATAAATTAACATTTACCAAAGTTTTATCATCTAGCTAATTATGGCATAACGTTGCCTTTAATAAACATATAAAAAGCTAGGACTGCAGAAAGTGAGTTCAAAATTGAGAGTTCAAAAATCAGTTCGAAAAATATTAATGGACTTGTTACCAAAAACACTAAGGAGAGCTAGCTAAAGTTAGCTAAATATACACACATTCTTTGTGCACATTAAATTTAGCTTATACCTGCTGCCGGTGAAGCGACTAAACCTCAGTTACACAAACGGATAAAAATCGCTTAAATTTAACGTTACTTACATGTTTTAAATAGCCACTGCGTCGGAATTTAGATGTATGATTTTTTTTAAGCGTAGCAGCTTGAGAGCGCCGTTCACTTTCCACATGGGCGGCGGGAGGCTGTTTTCGTTTAATTATGACCGTGGAACACCTGCATCTGTACTCCGCGTATCGTTATCTCCAATTAGACTGCGAGAGGACAGGGATTAACAGACGTGAGACTCCGCGATGAAAACTAGTTCTCGCATATCGTGGGCTAAAATCCAATTTATTTCGCCCTCTGGTGGCCCTCTTTGTCAAATCTCACTGATTTTATGCTAGCTTTAAGAATTAAAATGTCTTGCCACTACTAAACCATATTAAGAAAATATCCATTGTGAACAGAAATGAAGACGTAATTTGTCTGTTATCTTAAACGAAACTTTATTTCACTGAATGGTCTTTGACACTTTCCTATTTCTTACATGTATAGTGAAACTAGAATGGTTTTAAGATACATAAACACAAAGCTAGAATTACACCAACCATTGTTTATCTCCATTTCATCATTGCTTTTTAGAGCTATTCTAAATTTTCACAACCACGTGTGTGCACTGGGTAATAGACTGTTACAGAAGCAAATTTTAGCCATAAGACTTGTCAGTAAAAACAAAGCAAGTAGATACCTGATATACAGACAGGCTTCGTTCCACATTCACTAACTGCATTTTCATCAAGCATAATAATAAACTGACATGGTTTTTTTTTTTCAACAGAAGATTATTTCAATTCATTGGAGCATTGTCAGAGTAAACAGACTGTCAGCTATAATGTGGAATGGTGTCTTCAACTACAATATGTGGAATGTAGTGGTGATACATGGTATTGTGACACTGAGCTTCTTTCTTTCTTTCTTTCTTTCTGGGCTTCTCCAAATTGCACCTTCAAAATGGACCTGATTTTTGAGGCGATTATTTACACCAGCTTAACAGCAGAGAGATGCACCTGGGTACAAAGTGAGGTCAAGATTTAGCAATTTAAATCTGTCTGGTCTAACTCGTTTGAAATTTCTGAAAACAACAAACAGATGTTGCCACCTTAATGAAAATAGAGGCTGCAAGAGAAAGCCAGGCACAGAATTCTTTTTTGGAGAAAACAACCGCTTTAAGAGGAATATTTTGCAAGCAGGGTTGATACAGTGTGGTAAGACATTTTTCAATTAACATCAATAAAAGGTTACTTTAGGTTTTACATACAGATGATAGTCAATCTTGCAAAATACATGGAACCACATTTACGCACATACAATTTCCATTGTACTGAGATCAAGCAGCACCTGAACAGTGAGTAAAACTACAATGACAATTCATATTTAGTTCAAAAAAACAAAAAAGGAGCACTGCCTTTCCAATAGCCTAATAATGTGGAATGTCTGATGTCTGAACAAATCTAACATGACAATTTAAGGGGTCCCTTGAAACTGTGAATTTGTGAACATGATCAAGGAGCATTACACCAAGATGTCAGTGTCACAATACAGCCTACCTCCTTTCTGTATGAGCCCACAGCAGAATTGCAGTTAGTCGAATACAGGATTGTACGTGTGTCTGGAAATTCAAACACAAAACTGTTTTGGGTTGTGAAGCAAATGGAACGCCTACCATCACAGTGTTTGGTGGAAATCAACTGCCAGTTTAATTACCATACAATAAAACCTGTAAATATCATGAGGAATCACAAATAAGAAAGTAACAAAAAAAAGGGGGGATGAAAAATGCACAACAAACTAGCTGGGACAAAGGGATTTGGAAGGACGATTAGAATTCACAACACCCCCCTCCCCCCCAGACCATACACACAATCTTTCACATCCTTTCACACTTGCTCACTCACTACATACAGACATACACACAAAGCTGACAAAAACAACAGCAACGTGGACTCACTAATCAATACAACATGTTTCCACAAAGTGACTGAATCTGCTAACTGAAAATTACCCTGTCACCTCACAGTGAACTGAGAGGGGTAAACTAGTTGGTCAGGAGCAATTCAGGCTGCTTGTCATACAGAAGTGGGAGGAGCTGATGGAGTGGAGGGGGATGTATATAAGCTGTCTGTGTTTAAGATAAGAGTGTAGGTGGATTAACAGTGCAATTCCATTAGTTTTCCCCATCTCCGGTCTCTCCCTCATCTGCCTGGTTTTCTGATGTCCACAGCTGGGAACAGAGAAAGACAAACATTATGATTTGCTGTGAATAAATACATCAGGATCAATCAGAGGCAAAACAGCATGGGGTCTTAAAACTCACAGTCAGGTTGTCCCTTAGTAGTTGCATGATCAGGGTGCTGTCTTTGTAAGAATCCTCGTTCAAAGTGTCAAGTTCAGCGATGGCTTCATCAAATGCCTGAAATACAAAGATTAAATTTGTTATTTAAACTTGAATAATCTAGCAGCAGCCTCTAAACACTGTTTGGCAGTGACTAAGCAAAACTGAAAATTAATTTGAACTAGTCAGCACTAAAAAATAAATGCTCAAAATTCCCTTACAGTGTACGCAAGTAATTAAATGTACTCAAGGTTTCGACTATTTGTGATGTTTAAAAAATACAATTAGTCTATAAAAAGGTTTCAAAACGATGCCTTTAGGCTTCAGTTCATACCGTCTTAGCCAGGCTGCAGGCCTTGTCCGGGTTGTTGAGGATTTCATAGTAGAAGACTGAGAAGTTGAGGGCCAGGCCAAGCCGGATTGGGTGTGTTGGCTGCATCTCCCCCTTGCTAATGTCAAAAGCTTGCTGGTACGCCTGCTGGGAGTTCTCCACTGTATCTTTAGGCAGAAAAACAATAACATAAAAGTTACCATCACTATTTACAATACATTTTAAAGCAGTATTAATTTATTTTTTGGCCACTTGGGGGCAGCAGAACAAGCAAACAACAATGACAGACTGTATTGTCACCTTAGAATAGAAATGGCAAATATGTTAGCAAACAATTGCCTATTGCATATTGAGCAGACACGGAGCAACACTGGCATTAATTTGGAGTCATGTTTGTGTCAGCCTGACAAAGGCTGGCAATCTGTATATCGGGGGGGTTGCTATGTCTTTTTGCTAAAAAAAAAAACACGTCCGTAAAACCAAACAAATTACAACTGCAGAGTTGGGTGATAATGCTCTGTGGGCTTGTCACTACGAGCAACACCTTTCACATTACACAGTTACTTGACCAATTGTTATTATAAAAATGTTCATTAATGCAGCTTAAAAGCACATTACGTTCCAGCACAAAATTATAATGTAAATCATGTACCCACTTACCCTTCTTAGCATCCCCAGATGCAACCTCAGACAGGTATCTATAATAGTCGCCTTTCATTTTCAGATAGAACACCTTGCTTTCAGCAGCAGATGCGTTGGTAATGAGAAAGTTGTCCAGTAGCCCCTGAAAATAATAGTTGAGTTTTTCAGTTTTGTGATAATCAACCTAAATTACACATAAGCACCGTCTTCACAAGTGAATGAATTAGGACTGTTTTTAAACACCAAAGAACCCTTACGAGCACATCATGGCAGATTTCCTGCAGCTCAGTCTCAATCTTCTCCCGGTATTCACGTGCCATCTGCTGTTTTTTGTCATTTCCCTCAGTCTTCTGCTCGATGCTGGAGATAACGCGCCAGGATGAGCGGCGTGCTCCTACCACATTCTTGTAGGCAACAGAGAGAAGGTTGCGCTCCTCATTTGACAGCTCCGCACCTTGCTCTGTCACCGATTTCATGGCTGCAGCCATGTCATCATAGCGCTCAGCCTGCTCAGCAAGCTTGGCCTTCTGTACCAGGTCGTTCTTATCCATTTTCTAGACTGAGAAAGAGAAAATACAGTATTAGCAGTTGGTATGTGTAGTTCATCAAAAAACAAGGAAGAATGTTTCACAATAGTCCTCACATTGTCCATTCACCAGACATTATTGTGTGCTCTGTACTCTGTGTTCTGAAGTGATTTTATTTCGCTTTGGCAGTCTTAAGCAAGGAAACCACTGGATTCAATGGAAAGTGAGGATAAGCATTGTGAACTGGGCCCCTTGGCAAGTGGGTCAACCATATACATCACTAGCTAAGGTTAGCTGCTAGCTAGTTAATAGCGTTCTCCAATCCTGTCTCGTGCTTATCGTTCTTAACCTAATTTAGTCTGAATGGGAATTAATCCACTTCGTCAATAGTCTTAACAACTACTACAATGTAAAATTTAATATGCCCAGCGGTTTTATTGACTCGTTTAACGTTCTTTCAACCGACACTTGCTACACCAGTCGAAGCCTTCCCGGGTCAGGTTTTAATGCCCTCCCCTTATGTTGCTAGCAATGCTAGCGGGATGATACATTTCGCTAACTGACGTTAGCTTGTTAAATGCGGCCGATCTGATTCATCATTTGTTTTGTTCTTATTTACGTTGGCGACCTAACTGGATTAGATAACGACACTGCTGCTAATCTGTCGTATTCATGATAATGCAAAACGAACAGTTAGCTAGCTAGCCAGCGTCGTCTAATGTAACGTTCCGCTATCTAACGGTAACGTTCGTTAGCTAGGCCAGCAAAAGCAACGACTCACTTTCGTTTAAAAACCACGGTTAGGGTGTTGGCAATCAACATTTGCTATTTTTATAATCAACAGAAAACAAAATATTGTACTGCAAGGTATTATTTTCGCGTTTAATTCATTTTCAACAGCTGTACCACGGCCCGCCCAGGCTGACGAGCCTGTCAGAACAAAGTGTCATGGAATCCGACCGTCGGTTAGCTCGCTGGCTAGCAGCTAATGCTAAACGACTAGCCTTTCACAAACCCAGCTAGCCTGCTCCGCTAGCATGATTGCTTCTCAACGGGATTCAACCGGACACGATGAAACAGCCATTCTAACATTGAGCTACGAATGAAAATGTGGTACTATAGTGCGCTAGTCATAAATGCGAGGTTATTACACTTACAATATTGGCGTCTTTTAATCCTGCTTTTTTTCTCTCTCTGGACGATTCAGCCTCCGTCCTCCGTCTCGCTCAGCGTATCGTTCAGGGCAGTACCACTTCCGCTACACTGCTACTTCTGTTTCCTCTTTTTTCACCACACATCTGCCTTACGTAATGCAACCACTGCTCATATGCTAAATAAGATAATTAATATAGCCAAACTTAAAATACAGTGTTTTCAAAAACACGCTTAGTATGTGCGCTTACATCACATTTTCATAATCTCGTGGGTTTTAAAAGGAACATACCACCATGTTCGCAATAGGCCGGTTTATTCGGATTCATATGGTTACAGGAGGATTCTTTTTTTATTAAAAATTAATTAAAGCAAGGAATGTATATTAACGTAGCTGCTGATTCTTGTCCGGCATTTCAACCTGTTTTAGTTACTCAGACAAAATTAACATTATCCAGACGTTTTTAAAAGACTGGCCACACCAGTAGTGAACTATATGGACGATTGTGGGCAGGAAATTGGGAGACTCATATTGGTCATAATTGTATGAATACATTTCATGTGACACTATATGTGTAGGAAAGTTCCTTTTATTGCTTACCATCCTGCACAGCAAGGTTAAAGGTCAAGGTCAGTGGCAGAGTGGCACTTCTGGAGACATCAGGGCATCAGTGTTTTGCTCAAGGAGACATTAACAGTTCAGATGTTTGTCAGTGCAGGGGCTTGAAGCTGATACTCCAGGTGTGGATTGGATTCTGTGATCAATAAATCTGCCTGTAACACAACAAATAGTACAGTAAAACATCTTTATGACAACATTTTCCTGCAGGCTCCATGTTTGATCTTTGCCTGAGTGCATATGACAATAGTGCTGCAACTAATGATCACTTTCATTATCGTTTAATGTGTCAGTTTTTGGGGGGATGAATTGTTTAGTTTATAAAATGTTAGAAAAAAAGTGTAAAATTCCCACAGCCCAAGGAGACATCTTCAAGCTGCTTGTTTTGTTTGAACAATAGTTCAAAGACATTCCATTTTTAATTAAAAAAAAAAAAAAAAACAGAAACAAAGAGCAAATCCTCACATTTGAGAAGCTGGAACCAGAGATGTTTGGCATTTTTGCACAATAAAGGACTTAAAAGAAAATCAAAATTGTTGATTCACTTTCAGTCAATCCACTAATTGAGTAATCAACTAATCGTTTCAGCACTATATGGCAATTTTCTAAATTTTCAGAGTGAATGGCCATAAGTGACTGTATGTAGAGTAGTTGTGATGGTTGTAGTAGTAGTATTATCTCTCCGTAGCGGGGAACCATGTAAATTTTCCAGGTGCAAAGTTTGAACATCTCACATATAATGTTGTTAATCCATGTCTGTTAGAGAAAAGAGGTACCTGTACTCATTTAAGATTTAAGAAACAAAGCTACATTATCTGATGGAAAACTGAGTTACTGATGAAGACATTTTGTAACTGTCCAGTTGCTTGAATGTAGAAATGTTCATCATAATTCAGAAAAGGGATACAGCTGCACATGCTCTTGCAGTAAGCTGCCAGAACTCATCAGTGATTCAGAAACAAACAGAAGAAAAATATTCCATCACCCTCAAAGGTGGCTGTTCCTTCAGAAATAGAGTCACTTCTAATAGGGGAACGGCCCTCTCCTAAAGAGACAGAGTGCATTAACAGCTGTTATTAAGTTGGTATTTGAACTGAAAAGTTGAAAAAGGGACATATTCAAAATAGTTTTCTTTCCAGTTCGGTGCTTGCTTTTGGCAGTTCATTTTATAAATCACTCCATTTTTTTCATCAATTACTGGAACCCAGGACCTCTCTGTTTTTCCACTAACAACATTCTTTTGTCTCTGAATGTAAAATGTAAAAGCAGCGTTCATTAGGTTTACTTAATGATTTGCCTACAATCAATATTTTAATCATCACTTCATCAACAGACACTTTTTGCTGTATAAAAAAAAAATACAGTACATAGTCTTTAGAATCATCATGACCACTGAGAGCAACACAAACACAGCATGTATTGAGTTAAAGTTTGCTTCCTTTTCTTACTCAGCAGTATACTGGCAGCTTAATAAAAACTGGATGGAAAATTTTCCTGCTCACATGTACCTCAGATCCCAGCCTAGCAGACAGCACTCTCTTCTCTCACCAGCAACTAAGACACCATGATGCAATTAAGGACTTTAATTTTCACATCCGTTATGCTCCCATGGATACTGTCTTCTGCAGCAAAAGATGAATACATGGAAGTAAGAAATATCTTTTGGGGTTTATACAATGTGTAAATAAGCGGGCGGAAGAAATGCATAATAATCTTGAGTTGGGAGGCAAAGTATAGCTATTATGATTTCTTCTTTTTTTACAGAATTACACTGTAAACATTACAGACTATGATATCCTTCAAGACTCAGACACTGACCGAGCAGTAGCTCCAAAAGCCGATGGTAAGGTTTGTTTAAACAGATAAATACTTTTCAACAACTGTTTCAAAGCCGATTATGCAACACTTACTGAGGCATTCTTCCACATTTTTGTGAATGTAGCTAAAGCCCATATTATGTAATAATGGGGCCGATCAAGTGTCCTCATCTAAACTGTGTGTAGTGCATTTTAAGCTGTACAGTCACATCACTGAAAACAAATTAGAAAAAGATATCTTTTCTGTAAAAACAAGGTGATGAAACAACACTGGGATCTTTTCAGAGCTGCCGACATGTCTGCTGTGTGTTTGCCTGAGTGGATCTGTTTACTGTGAAGAGGTGTCCCCTGAAATGTCAACCGTTCCAGCACTGCCAAAGGAAACAGCATATCTCTATGCACGTTTCAACAAAATCACAAAAATAAGCAACAAAGACTTTGCAGACATGGGTAAATAAAAGTCATAATAATAAGTCAACTAATTCTCCTCTTCAGTGAATGTCATCTTTCAAGCTCTCTCTTTTTTTTTTCTCCAGCCACATTGAAAAGAATTGACTTAACTGGGAATCTCATCGCTGAGATAGATGATGGAGCTTTTTCAAAACTTCCCAACCTTGAGGAGCTCACTCTTGCAGAAAACAGACTGACTAAACTTCCCACGCTGCCCACCAAGCTAGTATCATTCAATGGCAATTTCAACAGGCTTACAACCCAGGGTGTAAAGGCAACTGCTTTTAAAGTAAGTTAGCAAGCGAGCCCATCCATCTCATGTTAAAATGATGCAGACATTATGTACTTTGCATGTGTCTAGATGTTTGATACAGCAAGCAGCCTAAAAAAAATAGTGGTCTTTTGTTGTTGCAGAAACTCACAAGACTGGCATATCTTTACCTTGGAAACAATGAACTGACAGCGGTGCCCCACCTTCCAGAGTCGCTTCACGTTGTGCACCTGCATGTAAGTTCATCTGTTATTCACTGCAATCACAGCAATTAATCAGAGAAGCTTTGTAGTAGCAATTAGATATTTTTCTGCCTCTGGAGCTAGTGGTAGCTACATGATGTGCCAATTTTGTGTACTTGGATTGTGTCTGTTCTGCAGAACAACAGGATCTCAAAAATAACAGATGAGACGTTCTGCAAAGGTAACACCAGTCACTACATCCGGACCAACATGGACGAGGTGAGATTGGATGGGAACCCCCTCATGCTGTCAATGCACCCTGACAGCTTCATCTGTCTGCAGTCTCTCCCTATCGGATGGTACAACTGAAATATTCAAAGCATGCTTTAGACAGAGGTAAACCTCGGGGGAAAGTTCTGTGTAAAATGAAAGCAGATACACAGATAGTAAAAATACCATTTGCAAAATACAGTTCTTAAGTTACATTTTATATACTCAAATCTACCGTACAGTTGAAGATCTCTCAACAGCTTTTTTTATAATTAGACAGAAATCATATAATTACAGAACAACAGGATTTAAACAGGAGGCAGTAAGAATCTTTTTGTTTCTTATCAAATGCTATCTGCCAGTATTAAACACATCTGTGCAAAATCATCAGCGATGTCTCTAAATACAAAGACTCTTTTTGTATTTTTACTTTTGCTACAATTTGGTAGAGACTGGTTTGTCTTGGTAGGTGCTATGCAATGTTTTAGACATAACACATCAACATAGACTCGTTGTCAAATCAATATGAGACCATTGTTGAGATTATTTCATCTCACACCAGTGGTATTATTACTGCTAATGTTTCTTAAACTGAGATCATATTAACAATAAAACCTGCATATTGGAAGTGATTTCTCCATCAGCCTTTTCACTCTTGGTTCCTTAATAACGTTCATAACTGTGATACGGTTGTTGTAACCCATTTACATGCTGTGAAGTCCATTCCAGCTTGTTGGAAACAAGTAAGGGAGCGAGAGTCCAAGAATGTGTCCTTAAGACGACACATGTGAAGTCCACATTAAATCCGACCATCGTTCACTTGGCCGCAGGCTCATTAAGAAAGATCAAACCATCTGCTATCTTCTGCTGGTACTCCCGTTCTGATTGTTTTCTTCGGTAGACATCATCTGGAAAGACGAAAACAGAATTAAGAGACTGAAATGAGACACCAGTAATTTAGGCAGTTTCAATAGAGTTAAATCTGCGGTGAGTATTTCCTGCTCTGACAAATCAAAATGTCTGCTGTGAAAAAAGGTCTATAACAGGACTCTAAAACCAAAGCAGATGGAATGTAGTTATGATAAAAAATAATAATTATTTCCACCTTGTGCTTTTCCTACTGTGACATATCAAATGTTCTTCTGTGAATAAGGCCTATAAGTTATCCTGCAGATTTTTTGCAAATCTGGAAAAAGTGAGTCTGGAGAAAGTTTGCTGCTACAACATACTGTATATGTGGTAAGGAAACAAGCTGAGAAATGAAACTAGGAATGGGAGTCTGTTTTTTGTAGAGAAAAACACATTTTCTGTATCCCTAAATGGCCTCAGAATACAACAGGCTAAAATATGCAGGGCAGCTTTTTTTCCTTTTTTTTCCTTTTTTTTTTTTTAAACACACTGAGTCTTTTTAGTTGTCCTGAAATGGCACATTTGAGCACATCTGGAATAAAGGGATGTGGGTTCAGTGAGAGTAGAAACACATTTTTCTTTTTAAATCTTTTGAATGATCCAGTAGCATATCCACTCTCTACAGATACGATGATATGCACTGGTGGAAAGTACATTTACTCAAGTACTGTCCTAAAGTACTAAGTTTGAGGTACTTATACTTTACTTGAGATTTATCTTTTTATTTTGTTGTCATATTAACAATGTGTACAGTATGCTGTCTGTACCTAATTTTAAAGTCTGCATCAGGGTTTAATGATATACGTTCCCACTCATGAATTGTTTGTGTGGTATGGTAGATGGTTTCACCAAAAATATTATCACTTAATCGCTACTGAGGTCAAATAAGGCAATGAGTCAAAATATATGGTGACATTTGTTTCTCTGTGTTAGCAGCTCTAAATGCAGCGTGTCCTCCAGCAGTCTGACTTCTAACTGCCTGTGCTGAGTACTTAAAAATACCTGTTTTTCCCCTCTTTCTCTCACTTTTTCCATATTTCCTAATGACAGTGGAGCAGAGGAGAGGAGAGAGGCTGCAGTATAGGAAACTTTGAGGACATATTTGGAAGGTCAACGAGGGTGTTGTGTCCCAAATAAGCACAGTCCTAACAGTAGGCCCAGTGTAACATCGTGGTAAACACGCTCGAAGTTACTGAAACACTCAACATGGCAAATTTTACGCCTCGTCGATAAAACGTTTAAAGTTAAGTGAAGCAGCTTGCCAGGCAGGAAGTACTTAATGCAATCTAACAAGTCAGAATTTCTTAACGCAAATAAGACGATCAACTGCGCTCACTTTGCGAGGTTTGGTCTGCTATTTGTCTTTAACAGCCGTCAACAGACAGATAACTTACATACAAAGGCACAGGGCTAACAGGCTAACAGATGTACCCATCATGCTAACGTCAGCTAACAGCTAAATACCAAGTGAAACCAAGGCTTTACTATGGAAAAGGAACTCAATTTGTCATTTTACACTCACAAAAAGTCTCTTTTCCTATCCTCACGTTGATCATGATCCACTCCATGACGCCTCCAATGCAAAAAAAGATGGGAAGGAACCTGTACGTCCCGAGACGACGTTTGCCCGGGACAAGGCTCAGAAAATAGCTTAAGTTTTTACTCCTGTGTAACATCCTGGCTAACAGGCGTACATAAGTCGTGTCTCAATAAACAGTCTACAATGCCGTGGGGAAAACTCTCGAGGTAAGCTGTCAAGTTATAGCGCAGGCATGGACCTTTTACATGTCCTTTACAAATGTTGTGAGGGCAACGGACGTGAGAGGGTGCGCTCGTTTTGGGACCTGGCGTAAAGCAAACGAGCGGAGTTGTCTAGAATCTAGAGAAGAACCAACGGCAGCTCGACGTCGGAATTTCAAACGAACGCACTCAAGAGTCGTAACATCCGGTTGTGTTATGTTAATTCAAGTTATAAAATGGGAGAGTTATGGTTTAATAATTAAACTGCTAAACTCTGTAAGATAATGCAGTAGGTAAACAGCTAAACAATGGTATAAAGGACGCATTGCGTTAATAGTGCACACATTAGTGAAAAACTAGCATTTTAAAAGTGAGAAAAATGTTTTTTAATATTTCTATAGATACAAAATTTTAAATAAGAGGATTTCTAGAGACATTCTGCCCTTTTATGCATAAGTAACATAACAGAAACAATATAGGTGTGTTTAAATGAGACAGGAATTATGGTCAGAGTGGCACGTTATGTCTTCCTTGAAAGTTTTTGAATAAATAAATGACCACTGGCTCAGTATTGATATTGAAAAATACAGTCTTTATGGTCAGTGTTGAATCTCTTTCATTTTTGAACAGACATTAGTTTGTCATATATTTGCCATGCAGAAAATAATTGGGTAATGTCACTTCTGTTTAATTATTCAGTAGATTATTAATTTAATTATTAATAATAAGTATTGTTTGAAAGGTTAAATCAATGTATTGAATGCGTTTTGAACCACTGACATAAAAGAGACAAGTTTGGCCTTAAAGATGTGGTCACACTCAGAGCATATACATACAAAATTAACGTTTAGACAGGAATCCTCATATATTGCGGTGATGGTGGCCCAGCATCCACTGTTGTGATTGCATTATGGTAAATCCATTAATTCACCTATGTCTTTTATGAAAGACAACACATTTGATTGTGTCCCTAGTGATCTTAAAGGTTGGTGGGGACTGTTTTTTTTTTTGTTTGTTTTTTATTTCATATCCTTACTCCAGGATTTCCCATCTCTTGGCTTCTCTGTGGCAGACCATGCCAGTCAAAACATCATTACACATCAAGCCTCTGTGTGGAACAGGAAATTTGTTTAGCATGTAGACAGGCAAATCATTTTTAAACGACTGGAGAGAAACATCAGTGACCCACAAGATGGATAACAGGAACTCAAATCTAACATCCGGGTGTGTAATTTCAGCTTCTCACACAGGCTATGTTGTACACTTTAAAACCACACATGAACTATAGTGTATCCACAGCTGACTTCAATAGCATCTTTCATAAAACTGAAATTTGAGGTTTTATCACCTGTTTCTGACTTGGCCAAAAGCAATTACCATTTTTTTTAAAACTTACATCGCCCTGGTATTTATGGAAGATGAAACCTGCATCCTGGACATCTGTACACTATTTTTGTATTTTTTTAAAAATTGCATGCCTTAAAAAACTTTACATCGTGTAGTATCATGAATACATACAAATAAATAAGGCTTGGTGTGTTTGTTAAATTGATTAATTGATGGACGTTTCAGTGTTTCTGGTTTTCTAATGCCTTTTCTATTGGGATTCAATAAATGATCTACAAAGTAGGTCACTGGATAGAAATCAAATGATGCCGTAGGGTTGCACTGGCATAAAAAATACAATGTTTATGTGACACTTATGTGACTTATTTTCAAACAATGAATGATGAGAACTGCAATTACTAAAACATTTTGTTCGTAGCATTTAAGTTTTCTGACGGGGAAAATGTTATTGAACTGACATCTTTAGTTTGTGCTTTACAGCAGGGAATGGGTGAAAGTCCAACTAGCAGCATTTGTATCACCATTATGAACATAACTTTGCCAGAAAACATTTTGTAAAAATCAATTTCACATTGCTCAAATACTGATTAAAATGGTTAATAGCACAATTTATCACATGTGCTATCTCATAAGTAGCCCCAGTTACACCCCCCAAATAGCTTAAAAAATTATAGAGAACTTGTTTGTACATGCTTGTAAGGAGCTTTTAGGTGGGTGGGTGTTTGAATAGCTGACATACAGTAGGAGCTGTAGTGCAAAATATCATCGAGTTAAGGTAAAAAGCTCCACCATAAGGCAAAATTAGTGACTGACAAATATACAAATGGGTTTATTTTAGCTGGAATGACCAAACACATCACTGTTGATATGAGCTCTAAAGTGTAACAGTGTGACACAATACTGCAAAGCGCACACAGCAAATACATATACATACACAAGACACAACATCGACTAGGGTCTTAAGAAATAGTACCGTACAAGGATATAATAGAGAGCTAAGAGACTAATTTTAAGATCTACTGTAAACTCACCAGAAAGAAATTGGGTTAAAGATAATCAAGATTTATTATTATTATTATTATTAAAAAAGGTACACTCCCGACAACTTGGGATCCAAAAGTTGTTCAGTGTCTCTAGTTCAAAACATAACCAAGACAGCTTGTGTATGGGGTACAAACTTTTTGCAATCTCCTCTTTTCCCCTCAAATTGTGATCTAAATTTACATTAATGCATGTTAAGATGTAGATTTGATACAGTATGTAGGCATAGTCTCAAATCATGGCTACATGTTTACAATCACTTAAATACTGACTTCCGAATAAACAGATGCAGGTATTGGAACCACATAAAATCACAATTATTCCTATAAAATCAATGTACCCACATTTTTAGCATCATTGGGGTATAATATAGTGTTCCTAAATAGATAAAATCATTGCTATAGGGGTCTTCTGCTTCATAAGAGCTGCTATTTTGTAGAGCTTAACCTCAATGAAGTATTCATTTCTCAAGAAACGCCAAATATGTAGTGGCAGCACAGATAAAGTGTTATACCAACACTGTTGCACTCAAACAGGTGAATAAATCAAGAATTCACAGTGTCATTGTTTTTACGCCATATGTCCGCATATTGAGCCTTGTGCACTGTACTACACTGACCAAAATAAGGGAACAAAATCATTATTAGTGATACATTACTGAAACATAGGTCATTTTTTGTTCTTTTTTTTTTTTAATCATGATTTGTATAATATGAAGACATATCAAACAGTAATGTCACCCACAACACCTGTGCTGTGACTCAGTCTTCAACTTTGTGAGCCGGTCTACAAAAAGTCCAGTGATGCTCCACTGTGTTCTCGTTTGCACGCTCACTCATGTGATGCACACGTGTGTTGCGGATGGTGAAGCCTTGTTTCATTATGTAGTCCATGAGGTGAACCCTTAGGGACACCTCTTGATGGTAGTCACATGGTCCGAAGGTGAACGACACCTGGCAGTCTCTGGTATCCATCATGTGTTTGTTCCACTTGGTGAAGTTGTTGGAAATACCTTCCAGCAGGCCGTGAACCTTTGTAGTTATGGTTAGCTGCGTGATGATGACAGCGACTGGATTTGAATATTTTGACAGTTTCCGAGTGCTAGAGAGCTCCACAACCTGCTCGAAGATGTCAGGAGGGTACAGCGGCTTGGGATCGTTAAGGCACTGGATCAGAGGTTCGATCTGGTAAAAGTCCGCCTCTTTCCTTAGGAGGTCCGTCTCCGTGAAGTCCACGGGGAGGGTAAGCTCAGACGTCCGCAGGAAGTTCAGGATGTACCGGAAAAGTGTTCCATCGCGATCGATGAAATAATTCCCTTGGGAATCGCGAGTTGTGGGGAAATCTCCCCGGAACATGGCGCCCAGCATGGAGTCTGGATAGCGCTGCAGGGTGGATAAACTAGTGGTGTACATGTGGCCTCCCACGTTCAAGGTAACAGGAGAAGTCATCTAGGGCAAAAAAAAAAAAAAAGAGGATAAGAATCGCATGTTTTTGTGAAGTAAGTTAACATATTAGGCATACCTAGGTAAAATAAATGGAGTCTAATACAACAGCCCTGCAATAAATCCTGTAGTTTGTGGTGCTGTGCTGTTGAATTGTATTGCATTATAGTGAGAAGTGTTAGTAATATTTTTGTCCACCTGATTAATACCAATAAGGGTAGACTAAATATTAGAAACACCTCTCAGTATACACAATACAATTAAATAGAATCACAGACTACAGCCTCCAAAATGATCAAAAAGTTGAATCAACACCTCTCTAAAACAGTTTCTTTAAACTGCAGGGATGTTGTATTAGACTGCATTGGTTTTAGATGGTAGGTGTAAACTAAACTGGAGAGAATTTAATCTTAAAATCAGCCAACATTTGCTGTTATTCTAGTCTGACTTCTATGCATCTCTTACCCTATGGCCCCAGTCTCCATTATCCATTTGTAGAAAAATACCCACTTGGTCAGAACCAAAATAGAGAGGGAACAGATACGGTTTTGGCTTACTTCAATTTCACCTGTGAAAAAACAGTCACGTTAACATGAGCTGTAACAAAGTTATGCAGAATATGAGATACACAATCATGTAGACTCCGTCAAATCATGTAGTACACCTCTGTGTGTGTTTGTGTTGGATTACATGACTAATGTTTACTTAGAAGGCGATGCTCACTTTGTGGATTAAAAGAACATACTGTATTGGAGCATTTGTGAGTTATGTTACTGAATATATGTTTAAGAAATGTTCAGTGTGCTTGCTGTGCAGGCATCTGTATTTGACAAAACAATCTCACTGCAAGCTCCATTTAGTAGCTGTTCGGGAACTTTTGATCATATTACATTATCTTCATAAGCAGATTATAAGAATTAAAACTTAAAACTTTTAAGCCAACATGGTCATTAAGTCCTTCAAGTGCACGGAAAAAAAGAAAATCTGAACTGAACATCTGCATGTCCATGACCATCTGCTGATGAAGATAAGGATATGATCAAAAGCTCCAGAACAGAATTCGATTGTTTAGTCAAATGTTGTTTCCAAGCTCCAGAATGACATTTGAATCTCATTTGTCTGTAACCACGCATATTAAGTCAGGAGCAGAGGTGATTCGTCAACATAAATCATAATGCCACTTAATTAAAAGTGAAACCTGGCGCTAACGTTACTTCATCAACATAAACCCATCAATTTACACTTTGTAAGTTACCCAGTTATATAGCAACAGTGCGACTGAACTACCTGGCGAAGTGGTGAATGCTAGTGAAGCCAGCTAATGTTTGTTTGATAGCTAGTGTTAAAAGTAATGTTAACGTTAGCCATCCAACCTCAATGCATTTCACTTCCTCTGCTATGAAAATGAAGCAAGCTGGATAACGAGCTGATATCGCAAGCAACACAAATGCATTTTTAAAGATCAACTATGTTAAGTTGTAAATCCAGCTTGGCTACAGCGAGGTATGTAGCGTTAAATACATGATGCTAGTAAGACACTGGACATGTAGCCTGCTAGCTAATTGCTAGTTGCTAGCTAGCGAGCTAACAAAGCTAGCAGTCCACGAGCCATTGCAGTTAGCTGCTGTTACTACTAAGGTTAACGCCGGATGGGATCTTAATTAAAATACCTGGAAGTAACATATACATTAAAACAAAGCCTTACCAGCTCACTTTCTTGCCTACTTGTCTTTTGTATCCAAAAACAGCGGCCTGTGGTTGGCATTTAACGTTTCAGCAGCCAGATAGTCACTGATGTTTGCCGCTGGTCGCACCGGGCAGCTGTGCTCGGCTCCAGGCTGCAGCAAAACTGCGCACACAAGGAGGGGAGGAGGTCCTGCTGCAACCACAGGCACCTCTGCATGAATACCTTCACACATTTCAACACAGTCACACACAAAGATAAATGCATGGGAATTTTATTATCATGATCCAGTTTACAGTACAAATGAAATGCGATTTATTTTATCATCTAAGAAATGCCGGGACACATTGGTTACTGTCTTAATGTACACTGAACTTGGACATCTGTCTATATATGCATGTCACCTACAAGGAACGTGTGAAGCATTGCAGTGGAAAGAAATGATTAAAAGTCTTTGGTTCAGGAAGATTTCTTTGTGCCCCCCCTGGCATCTTGCTGCAAGATGATGAACTCCAGGATGAGTTTGGCTGTCCGACAAGGCCTCTCCATCACCACAGAGTGCCCACAGTTCTCCAGCAGGTCCACTCTGCATCCAGGCAACACCTCTGCAATGACTGTAGCTCCAGAGACATCCACCACCTGGGCAAATACAGGACAATTATTATGTATGTAGATATGTGACTGAAGTTTCTCTATTCAGACCTGAGCAGAAAACTGAGCCACCACCCTCAGGTTACAAGTCTACACAGCCACATTAATCTTAGGATTAGTTTAGAAGCAAAAGTTGCCAGGTAATCACTTCTGTATTTATATAGGCTCTGCTGAGTCATATGTTACCTGGTCTTGTTTGCCCCATATCACTTGTAAAGGTGCAGTGATCAGATGTAAGTGCTCCTGTAAGGCATATCTTGATTTCTCACCAACAATCTCCATGAATACTAATAAAAAAAAGAAGAAACACAATTACTAGAAGGTCACATGGACTATACTGTACGCTTACATGGGACATTTTCAGACCAAAGTGAGCCAACCTTCTTGGTAAAATGTGTTGTGAGGCTGTCGGACATCTACCAATCCTTGAAGAATCTAAACAATGAAAACACGTTTAAACATCCACAAAATGTAGCTGCTTTTGAAAAATGTATTGAGGTGAATAGCATTCTGTAACTATTTCTGTGATTGTCATCCACTGTGAGTGCACACAAAGTGAAATTTGAATGCTTTTATTTTCAAGTGTGGACCTGACCTGCTGAGGGATTTTAAAGCGAACATGAGAACAAAGTTTGAACATGTCCTCCATCTCCTCGGGTGTAGTAGGGATCAGCGGGATGTTCAATGTGTAATTGCTGTGCTCCAGGTCCTGCAGATGATTGTCAAATTTGGTCTCACATGGGTGTCTTATACCTGCAGGATAGAATTAGTGTTTTCTGATTAGAAACTGATGATGCACACGCATATTTTGTTGGGAGTGATAAATAGAGCAAAACTGCAAGCTACAAAGGAAAGGTGAAATAAATAATAAGGGTGTGTGTATGTGTGTGTTATTATGATCATCTCATCTCAAGCCAACTGGTAATCAAATGAAATGTCAGATGATTGTAGGCATGAAATGAATCCATGCTCGGTATGAATTCATTTGCTTTTAAAGGGGCACTCCAGCTATTTAGTACTGCACTTCCATGAAGTTGGGGGATTTGCAAGAGACAAATTAAAAAAAAATAATCTTGGAATCGAAGCAGCAGAAGCCGAGATATCCAGACTTTTAGTTTCTAGTATGGGTCAAGCACCTAAAATGTTGGATCCTACATTTCCCATAATGCAACTAAATAGTGTCTTTCATTAGATCCTCCTTGCCTGGTAAATGGAGGAGGGTCCAACTGCGGACCTCACGTCTGGGGACCCCAGTCTCTGTGAGCCGATGGGAAGAGAGTAGGGTCCCCAAGCATGCGTCACTTCCTTTTCTGCCACAAAAGTATAAAAGCAAATAAGCTTCTACTTTTACAGTTAATTTAACTCCTTTTCTCTCAGATTGAGTGGATAACAGTATCTTCTTTGTAAAAATGTAGCTATACGTGAAACAAAAATCCAAGAAAGTCACACAAAGAGTAAAATGTTCAAGTATTACTGGGCTGATATAACTTTATCTTTTGTCTTTTATAAAGACAATCACTTTAACATTAGCAAGGTGGGGGAAAATACTATGCTGTTATTACTGGGCTGATATAACTTTATCTTTTGTCTTTTATAAAGACAATCACTTTAACATTAGCAAGGTGGGGGAAAATACTATGCTGTTAAAACATTAGCTTGTATAAGGTGAATTTGTGTTTGTCAATGAAATAACTGTAATGTTACCTTTTTTTATTCTGAGTTAAGTTTGTCACGCAGGTTTTCTGAGACTGCAAGCCCAGGCCGAGATGACCCAGATGACATCACTATGACACCATCAAGGTTATTTTCTCAAACTTTGAAAAGCTCCCTGCAGAGCCACAGAAGACTTGAGAGCGCCTCTTTAAAGTGAAAAATATTTACTGGTTTCGGAGTCTGACCTTTGTTTTGGCAAAACACTCAAATGCTCATTGAGGATGTTGTACACACACACACACACACACACACACAGACAAAGTGACTGACCGTCTGGACAAATGAGAGTCATGCTGCAGATATCTGAGGGATAGCAGGCTGCGTAAACCCCGGCTATATTTCCCCCCATGGAGGTTCCAACCAGATGGAAAGGTTTCCTGTTTAAGCGAATGGTTTCCACAAACTGAGAAGAATGAGAGACAAAAACATGTTTTCAGTGATTCAATGATTTCTGTACCTGATAAATACACCCACATATTTCATTGCTGTCTCTTCAGTGTACCTGATGGATCCTTTTGACCTGCCCCTGAATGGAATAATCCTCTGTGTTGGTGCGTGTTGTTCCCTCATGGCCAGGCATGTCCACACACACAATGTGCAGATGTTTTGGTAGATACTAGAGCAGAAAGTACCCATTAATGTAAGTATGGAAGCCAAGAAAGGCTATAATAATTGGAATCTTAGAAGCAGAACACCTACTGAATTTATAGCAATGATTTTTTTTTATTATGAAAACTAATTTATGTGGTTTAAATTCCCCTCTGTGAAATTTCCAGGTCATTTCAAGAGGTGGAGATAAATTTGGATGTTCAATGTTTGCAGTTGCTCACCTGAACTTAATTTTCTTTGATCATGTGACTGACAGAATGCAACCTGATTGGACAGAGGTCTGATTGACAGCTTATCCTTTGCTGTCTGGATGATTTTTTTAAATCTGAATTTTGAATTTTGGTGTCTGAATTTTACTGATCCAACTTGAGCAACTTGATTTTTTAGACCCAAAAAACAACAAATTAAATTTGAGCAACTTAAATATAGTTTCTTTTAATATTGGATACTTCTGAATTATCTGAATTTGTGAACCCTTAAAAAACAAAAAATAAACAAACTTAAAATTGAGTTTTTGAAACAGTACCCCTTGAAATGACCTAGAAATGTCAAAGGGTGGAATTCAAACCACATAAATCCCCCCCAAAGAATTCAAAGATATTTTTCCGAGTAAAATATTTCAATGCTATAAATTCAGTGATATTATATAAGCAAGTAAGATATGATGTATTGTATAAGAACATACTGTATGTATTCATTAGTGATTCAATTTCATAGTTAAGTGTTACTGTTGCTTATAGGATTCAAATCCTTATTGCCTGTGCTTCCACATGTATGTCCTCAAAACCCTTATGAACTAAAACTATATGCGTATGGTAATAAAATGGCCTTGTTTTACATTATTCAGATTTAACAGCCTGTGATTTATGTTTGCTGTCACTGCTGGATGAGTGTTAGTCCGATGAGTTTATAGCCATAAACTGTTCCATTTAGTGTTGCTGATCCCCTGACCTTGACAACAGTGAGCCATGTGTCTTTGTGAGCAGAGAAGCCGTGCAGCATTAAAATGGAGGGTCTCATCCCAGGCTTTCCTCTGTAGGTGTAACAGAAGCGATAGCCACCGCAGTCTGCGTAGCGCACCTGCAGGCCCAGAGTCCTCCTCCAGTACCTGAAGAGGAGCAGGTACATCTGAGCTTATACACACAGACATGACGGCACTGGAATTCAAATTTGGGCCAAGTGATAATAGACTTGGATGCACATTTTTATAAGCATGTGTTGCCAACATTGTCATTTTCTTTACATTACTGCTCGGATACATTACGAGTTTCATGTTGAGGCAATATAAAGATTGACTTGACAAGGTCACATTAATAGGCTCACATTTCTTTCAAGTCAATCTCAATACAACACTCACTTGTCTATATGTACATTGAAAGGGTTATTGATCGCTGTAATTGTTCCTCCAGTCCATACTGGCTGCAAAGAGATCCCTTCTTTATGCATTTTCAATATAAGTGATGGAGGACAAAATCCACAGTCCTATTTATGTGCATAAATACATTTGCAAGTACAGCTGAAGCAAATATAAGGCTTAAGCAGTCTAAGTTAGTCAAATCAAGTGGGTATCTTTAGTATGAAATTCCCTCAGAAGGAATCTCTTTGTGTCCAGTATGGACAGGAGGGGAAATTAAAGCAACCACCAATGCTTTCAATGTACATATGGGCACATGACTATTGTTTTTAGACAGGCTGTGCAGCTAAACATTGTTCAAATCCCAACCCAGGCTGGTCTTGGGGAAAAGTGGATAAAATTAAGGACAGGACATGAAGAATGTTTCTATTTGAAGGTATGATGTAGCCATAAAAACATGAAATGTTTGAATATTTATCTCAATCATATATCTTTCAATCAAGGAAAGGAAAAAGCTGATAGAGAAAAAAAAAGAAAGGAAACTGGATATTAAGGAGCATGTTTTGTCATCAGCACTTAAAGATATTTGTGGTAGAATTGTTACTTCTGGCTCATCTCTGGCATTCACATCAGGTATTAAACATATAAAGTGAAAGGCAGGACAACACAATTATTGACCTTACCAGTAATATACTTTAATGAGTGCTGAGGGCCAGAGAAGAACAGAAGCAATAAAGGCCAGGATGGGAATAGCCAGTGTTCCCCCCGCAATGATAAACAGGTTCACCATGTCTAGATCTGCTGCCATGGCTCACCTAAAACAAATACATGAACACACACATTACACACATGCAGTGTCTCATGAGAATAACACGTCAGGGGAGGGGTAAAGTCAGTATGTGCAACATTCATACAGTGTTTTGTTGAGATAACTCACCAAAATAACATATGGAACATCTTGCCATGCCACATCATGCCTTTTCAAAAATGTAAAAACTTACTTTTCAGATGATTTTTTCCCCCTCCTCGTTCCTTCTGTCACAGGCAGACACATGTGACCGCTGCTTCAACTGTTGATTAGTTTTATAGCATGCAGGCACTTTAGTTTATTTGCAGGTATTGTCGATGTGTTGAGAGCATAAACAGTCAGCTTATCTTTCTGAAATTTGAAATAAAAAAAAACTGTCCCTGTGGAGTGCAGTCAGTCCCGGCAGATTATGTTTGCTCTGGATAAAGTCATTGATTATTACTCATCATTGGGGAAAACTGGGCCACAACATTATTCGGTCAGTCCTTTAAAGTGAACGTACAGGCCAGACTTTGCCTCTGACTGAGTCCAGGCAGTACACTGTCAAAACTCTCAGCAAAAGACTATACACAGCATTCAGTACATCAGCAGGTGCAATAAAGAAACAATATACGGAAAAACAAAAATACATTTTATACAACATTATGGGATAACCACTGTGAATTAAACAAAATATCAACAGCAGCTTTCAACACCATAAGCAGCTACAGTCAGAAAAGTAAATACAATAAACGTAACCATTTGTACCCAAGAGGAGGTTTGTGTCAAGAACACCTGGCCTGATCATATGGTCCACAAGAGGAAAACCAGATTACAGTGGCAAAATTATGTTTCTTTTCATGAGTGTAATTTCATAGCTAATCAAGATTAAAATAGCAAATACATTTTATTTCTGTAACAATATTTCTTACAGCACATTTCCACCAGTTAATATATATTAAGATGGCTTTCAGGCCTACTGTGTTAGTATCAGTTTTTACTTGTCTGTATTCAGCATTAATCCCAGGTTGAAGAAGTGTTTGATGTTGGAGATAGCTAACAGAGCAAATGTGGTAAATTATTGTTTCGACTCTTTTCCTCTCATTTAAGACGGTTTTGAGTTCTGAATGTTTCTGTAAAGAATACTTAGGAAGCTCATTTTGGAGGAAAACTGTATAACTCTGAATAATCAGTGAGTACGACATAATGCTGTTACAATGCTGACAAAAGACCCTTCTTTTTCTGTCTTTCCAGAACCTCCTGTTGTTACTGACTGGGTACCTGCTCCAGGTTCTGTAACACAGAGAAGGAATAAACACCAGTCAGTCTAGGTTACATATTGCCATCATTGAAATAACAATACTAACATTTTTAAAATAATACCATTAAAAATAAACATACTTCCTTTGTATGCTTGTACTTGGTTGACTCTTTCTCACCACCGTGTTTATCAGTCACCCTCCACCAAAGGAGCGTTAGTGAGTCACTGGATGTGTTTTCCATCTCCACTGTTAGTTTGAATACAAACAAATACACCCACATACGATTTCAAGCTCAAGCTTCAGGTCCAAAGCTAACCACTGGGTGTCGTGATAGAGGCAGACTGTGGAGTGTCCCCTGTATGCATTAGTAGTGAAGATAGGAGGGCTTTTTGCACAGACCACAGGGTGTCATGACATCCACAGAGTGTGAGGCGTCATCAGTCCTACAGTGAAGCTTTAAGGGATTTGGGTACAGACATCTGATCTAGCTGTGGACTATAGATTTTGACCTCTGTCTCAGACACTTTGAGGAGGTTTCCTTGACTGAAGGGAAGAAACAGATCTGATGAACCCGTAGAGCCTCACCATGAACATACTGCCCTCTAGAGGCGATATTGGCTTGATAGATCCCAGATGGTGTTATTTAAAAAGGTCCATACCAGTGTTTTTGCATGTGCCCGGCTTTTTTATTCCATACATAGATATTTATGCAAAACAATACAGATAATAAGTTGCTTTTCCTGAGTAAGGGGGAATATGTGTGTATGGATAAAATGCAGCTACATGTACAAAGTTATAATCCTCAAGATTTTCATTATGTCAAACCCCAACAAGAGTTATAAGTGAGCACATTTGTTTTATCCATATTTCTCAATTCAAGTTCAAATATACATTGAGTGCCAGGAAGCACACATGGTACTGCCTTAGCTTTGGGGATTTAGCTAATCAAATAACTGTTGATAGATACACAACATTTGACATAGGGGTCTGCTAAAAAGGTCTGAGCCATTCACTGTGTTGTGATTTGGGAAATTGGTTTAATTACTGTAGATATCTACATACTGTGTAAAAAAGGACTTCAGCATTAATCAGTAGCAATATGAAGCCTGAGATTACACAGTAAAAATACCATCTAGTGTACAGCTGCCATTCTCCTGCATCTCTGGTCCACTACAGATGACCTACATGCAAAGTGGAGCAGAACAAATGGACGCGGCAACTCTGCAGAGAGGCTCGCCATGCGTGGGAATGACTCTCATATCTGGGTTTATATAGGACGAAGAGGCTGTTCTCAATCTGCTCACATACACAGGGTATTCCCGGGGTTGACTGAGCTAGAGCCTCATGTCATATTAGCCACATCACCCTGGTCGTCACATTGTATCCTGAGAGGGATCCTTGACGCAGCAAAGCCTGCAGAACAGAGATGACAGAGCCAATGTAGCACAACCAAAATGAGGGTCAGATGCGTCATGATGGAACGACTCATCCACACTGGGTTAGTGATTTCCTCTGGAGCTATTTAGCAACAGACTTCTTATCCTGTTGAGAAATACACTGCATCCTCTTCCACAGACCTACCAGCAGTGTGGTCTGCCTGCCTAAAGGGCGTAACTGCACTAAGCGCTTCACCCTATAATCTTCCAGCAGATGTTAAGGCCCCCACAGTCAGAAGGCACATTAACTCAGATGATATTATGTCACACCTCCAACCCTTTACAGGGGCACTCCAGTGATTCAGCATTGCACTTCCATAAAGTTGGGGATTAAAAAAAGGAGGGTCAAAATCGAAGCAGCAGAGGCCGAGATATCCTGACTTTTAGTTCCTAGGATGGGTCACGTTCCAAAATGCCTGAATCCTACATTTCCCATAATGCAACTCAGCTGCATCTTTCATAAGACCCTCCATGCCTCTTAAATGCCCACCTCTTTCAAACCCCATACCTCCAGTTTGTAACGCAGTCTTGTTGTAAATTTATAGTTTTTCATTTTTTCAAATAGAAGACATTATACAACTGTATTCACAGGCAGAGTAGCATCTTTGTGTAGAAATCAGTGGAATGCCCCTTTAACATTTTAATATAGGAGTTATATTACTAATTATTGAAACTGTGTATACTGAGGTAAATAAATGATTATATAAACTGTCTCCCTTTGAGAAAAGATTTACCCTTTACAAAATATTGGAGGAAAAACATAATAATTGGCACATACTTGGTGTGTAGGGAAAAATGGGAACTGAATACATTATTTAAAAAAAATTAACAATGATTCAACCCTCTAAAGGCCTACAAGAATCAGGTGTGACTCCTGCTGTATACCAAGAACAGCTGAATCCTATGACGATGACAAGGAGTATATAAATGTAGATTTTGGGGTATTTTTCAGGAGCAGACGACTGAGCGTGTTTATATGACTTCTTTGACTCACATGTGGATACCAGCCTGAGCTTCTCTTGCTCCAGAAAGTCCAGAACCATGTGCAGACAGCCCAAGGGTACGGCAACAAGGGTCATTCTGTTATAGAGGTCAAACAGCAGGTCTGTCCACACACACACACGTTCATTGTACCACTGTGTATACTACTGTGGGTATGCTCAGTCTTTTTCCATGGTGCATTGTTAGCCAGCTGACGCCCACTGTGCTCACCTGAGAAAACCTCACTCTTCAAGGAAAACACTCCCTGCTGTCAGCATCAAACAGCTTCTTTAAATGCCATCCACAATACAGGGAGCTATTAGAGGGAGGTAAAACAGGATATGCGAGATGTCAGAAGATCTAACCTAAACAACGGATTTTGCTGGAGGGTAGAAGCAAAAATGCGCATCAAAATAGATTTCCCTCCCCCTAATATTAAAAACATAACACAATATCGGTTGGACAATACACACAAGAACAACTTACCTCAGACATACAGTATGCACCCGGAGTTGCAATGAGCTCAACAGGATGGAGATTTGGATGATTCAAAAGAAACAAAACCTACAGTAGCAGGTCTGACCTCAACTCCATAAAGCTTGGTGGCTTCAGTGACTGCCTGCTTACTCAATGACTATAAGGTGCAATTATGAGGTTAAGATCTTTAATTGAGGTCACTCTTACATTTTAGAGCAGTTATTCATCAGCTTTAAACCCAAGAAACTATACCTTTCCATCTCTTTACAAAATAGACTGTGTACTTATTTACAGGGAACTGAGCAAACAATTGTAAATACAGCAAATTGATAAGATGTTTATTGATAAAATTTGAGACTTTCCACTAAATCATATAATGCATGCAAATATATAACCATCAGAAAACTCTGAAAGAACACCAAATTTAGGTTTGGGCTTATTTACAAGTTCAGATTAGTGTTATATCAGTTTCAAAAATCATGACGTTTCAAGTACTACACCAGTTTCTTGTGGTGGCTACTGATAAGATGTGATACAATATCACTAAATGGCATGCATTTAAATTATATTGTGCTATGTTACGTAATACTGACTTTCCTTTGGTAAACAAGTGTTGCACACAGTCTATGGTTGATTGCCCTCATCAATAAAATGTCTCTTGCCCCAAACTTAACCTGGTAAGTGTTTTCTTTGGCACAACAATACTGTGCAATAAAACTCAAAACTCTTATTCCTTGTTTTATCCTCCTTTGTTAAGAAATAGTATACGGGTGACGCTAGGATGTCAACTGAATCCGAGTGACCGATAATAAAGTAATATGATGTACAGTAGCTGGTGCTTAAACAGAAAAAGCAGATTTTAATATTCAATTGTTTAATTATCATCATTACCTTTACTGTCCATGGAAGCAACTGCATCTTAAATGGAAAGATTCTGTTAATGAAGTAAAACCCATCTTGCTGGAGTTTATACATTTAAATTGTGGCTGTATCACTTCAATCGTCATAAATGAAAAACAGCTTACAGGACTATCAATCACGCTAGGCAGAAAAACAGCAAGATAAATTCCTGCTCAGCTACGCTCTGCTAAAATACCTTCCTTCAGGTGTGTCCAGAATGTCCTGAAAAGGCCTCTGCACATTTTTACATTGATATTGGTTATAATAAGAGAGAATATCTTAGCAGTGCCCACCACAACCATCCACTGATGTATGCATTATTATGTATCTGGGGCAGTCATCATGCACTCAATTAGGGGCTGCGTTATTGTGACAATATTTATTATTCTGACAGTTACAGAGATGTGTTACATTTAGGGAGGTTCAAACTCCAAGGTGATCCATCTAAAATATCATCATATATATTTAGAATGAATTAAGCGTGTAGAGTATCTTTACATTCATTAATCCTATAAGTCAAGATAGTAAACAAAACAAAAAAACAACCCAACTAGGTTTCCTTCAAATAATAGACCTTTTTGCAGACAAAACCGACATTCTTTTATTAACCTCTCTGTCATCTAAAATAGAGCATCTTAAAAATTAAACAGTGTAGACATGTATGAGCCCTCCTAATTAATAGTGCAGATATGATAAGGGGGCAAGTGCAGAGAAATCAGATGACAAATATGGATTTCACGTGCGTGTGTGTGTGTGTGTGTGTGTGTGTGTGTGTGTGTGTGTGTGTGTGCGTGTGCGTGTGTTTGAACAAGTTGCCCTCAGGTCCTGAAGAGCACAGCAGCAGCAGTCACAGCTGTTAGAGCCACGGCAACCACAGGCCCCCAGATCATCCACGGGTTCTGAAACAAGTGGTCACACAGAAATGGAAAAGTGAGCATCACCGCATGAAACCGCCCATCCAAGGATCGCCAAAGCTTTGACAGAGGGAGCTTGCCATTGAGACCAATGCGGTGCACAGAGAATGCGAGTTAAACTACAGCTCTTTCAGATAAAAGATAAGCCCATCCAAGCCAACTGAGAGAAACAGTTGTTAAGCATTAGCCATCCAGACAAGACAAACAGATGTCAGATGTTGGAACTGCATGATTAGAGAGAGGTTAGGGTTTCTGACACGTCAATTTTTGGAGTTTCCCCCGAGGAAGGCATTCTGGGGAATTAGGAAAACCTGATTAAGTCATGCAATAATCTAAAAGACACTGATGAGAATGAAAGATGTAGGCCGACTTGACAGGAGTAACGTGTACCTTACTACCACAATGCGCCGAAGCACCAATACAGCAAAGCCAGGATAAGGCCGATGACTATGGCTTGAACAGGCAGCAATAGGGACGTCTACAGAGGGGAAGGGATATTATAGTAATCAACTGCAACGGGACATCCTTTAGTTAGGTGTAGCTTTATTAATAAACCCCTCAGTCAGTAGTCTGTGTCTTTAATTGGTGTTTACACAAATCTCAAAGTCACACATGGCTGTCAATGTTTAAAGGCAACAGTAAAAGACAGTGGATGAGGGGAGCAGGTGTGCTAAGATCAAAAAAAAAAAAAAAAGTGTATTTTGTGAATCTTACAAAAGATTCACCTTTTATGCCTGGAGATATTTCACAAAACAAACACATGATCAAAATTGAATTAATACACTGTTGTTGCAAAATTTGAAACAAAGCTCATGCTTCCAAAACCAAGACAAGTGAAGATGTTTGCTTCTTATGCAAATAAAAGCTATGGTGCGGTTTTCTTTTTAAACTTAATTTCAGATCATTATTTCTACACTTCATGCACCTCTTAATATATTATTTGTCAAACAATTAAATGTGATTTTGTTAAGAATGTGTTGAGCATATGATAGACAAGCACTCACCTTTGTTCCCTTCTCCTGTAACTCCTTCATGTTGCCTTTGCACTCCTCAAGTTCATCTGTAAGCGACTGTTTTTCCTGCTCAGTCTTCTCATATTTTTCCTTTAGGTATGACAGCTCCATCTTAGCCTCCTCATACTGCATAAAGCAAAATTACAATGTTTAGCTTAAAGTAATCACAAGACTAATTACTTTCACTTAAATGTACTGTCAGGGTCAAATGTGGCTAACAAGGGAGCATGCTGGGGCCAAAAGTTGAAGACGTGAATATTGCTGATTGATATGGTGATAAGTTCTTCTCACAGGCTCTGTCCTTTAACAGGGCTTTACAGGACGAGCGTAGTCTACCCTAAGGCACTGTGAGAGCACTCAGTTTCCACTTTCATTCAGTGACTGAAAGAGCACTGGGATGAATGAGTTGCAGTTGAGGATGACTTCATCGCTGCTTTCTGCTATTCAACAGTGCCCCTCCTGTCTGAGTGTCACACCAGTGGCTGATCCCCATCCAGCCTGCTAAACCTGACTGGGAGCATAAAGTAGTATTCCACTGACAGCAACAAACAACCTGTGAGCTGTTTGCACTGGAGAAACCTTTGTTACAAGAAAGAAGCTGGGTTAGTTAGTTAGAATTGGCATCCGAGAGCCATTACAGGAAGCCGTTCAGGCAGTTCTGTGTTGGCTTCAACATTCAGCCGGGGTGGCTGCCATGGTGCCCGTGGGTGAAGGGATGAGGGCCTGTATCAGTTGTCTCAAAATAGAAAATCAGTCCTAACAGGGCAAAAATTCTCAGTGACGCATACTGGGACCTACTTTTAGGCATAGGAGAGAAAGCTTTTTTTATCCTAGGGAAATCATCCTATTCTCCAGTTTAAGCACAGTCTCAGATGACCAAAAAAACCCAAAACATTTGGATTAGATGACTACAGAGAGCTGCTGCCTGTTTGATAGTATTGCAAATGTATCACAACATATGTTAATGTCCTGAATGCCCACCATTTGTACATTAAACTTTATTTTTATGGCATTTTAACTGATTGTAAGCTAGGCTACAATAAAAAAAATTATGTATACAGGCAAATAAAGAATTAAAGCAACATAAGACACTAGTTAAATAGCAGCCAATGGCCCAGATGGGTGGATAAAGGATCAGTGCCTATATTTATCAAGCAGGTCAGAGAAGAAAATCAGTCCTAAATGGCCCAAAAATCTCAGAGTTGCACATAGGCCTGTTCGGTCCTACTTTTTTTTTTGTTTGTTGGATTAAACCCCTTTTATCAACTTTCTTAACTGAGAAAAGTCATCCATTTCTTCTAGCTCCAATACTATGCACAATCAACAATTTTGCCACCATTAACAATGGTAAAAACAATTTAAAAAAAAAAAGGATTTAACACTATTTGGTGACTTTGGATTTGTTCCTGTCATGCTCACATAAAATCATTACTACAAACATAAAGGAGGATAAACTGTAAATGGAGAGATTCCATAGCATTAAAAACATACTGGTTATGCATACTTGAGCCTTGATGTAGTGGCCAAATGGTCCACATGTACAGACAGAACGACAGTGGCAAAGTTTTGACGAACTTTTTAGGCGTGTTCACATTTAACAGAAATTCTACTTGAAACACAAGTTAAATAGGCATACTGGCTAAACAGAGCAGCATGCAGCTGTGATTTAACACCTTTTAAAAAGCAGATGAAAAGTAATTTGTACGTCATTTTTTAAATCAATTTACTGTAGGCAAAATATATTTTCTAAATGTATTTTTAGCTCGTCAAGGGATGCCGTTTTCTGTGACAAATTACTGTATCTGCCTGTCAGTATTTTGAATATGGTTCTGTGTGTCATTAAAGTGTGACTCTATTTGCTCTCAAAGGAGAACATCGACCCCTTGCTGAGGGCGCCATGTAGGAAGTTTCATACATACTGTAACACCTTGTTAACATTGGCCGTGTAAAGCAGCATGTCAGCAGCAGCTGGTGGGCTGCCTTTATGTGCGAGCTGCACTGGTTACAATGGAACTGTAATGTAACTGAAGAACAAGTATAGACAGGGTGCAACTGTCAGGTTTAAGGGTAGAAGTATTCTCAGCCTTAGAAGTAATTGCTAGGAGTGGTTCTGAGATGCTCGACACTCCGTTAATGACTAGTTTTGGGAACATACCTCTCTCAGTAGAGCCTTGCTGCGGCTGTCCGCTTCATCCAGTTGGGTTTGCAGCTTGGTGCTATCCTGCTGGTGCTGGAGCTGCAGGTCCGCCAGCCTCTTCTCCAACTCCTGCTGGGATCTCTCTAGGGCCTTGAGGCTGCTGCTCAGCTCAGCGTTCTGGGCACGCGAACTACCAGAAACAAAACAACACTGAGTTCAATAGGTGAAGAGAGGTGAGTGCTATACTGTGGGGCAAAAGATGTTGGAGCAGATTTATTGCTCAGATCTGATTTTTTTTTTTGTTTGGCTGTTCACATTATTTTTTTTAAATGTGGCCAATATCAGGTTCCAGTGTGAACTGGTCACGATCCTGAACTGATCCCCATATGCAAAAAAATAACAAAGACATCACATGCAGCACGTTGTCCTACGGAAGTAAACATGGAGGCCACTGAAGTCAGCGTTTACGGTTTCATTTATAAGTTGATGTGCAGTGGAAGCCAGCAAATCCGTGAGCAGATGATAACAAGGACGATGAATAAGAGAGACACATTTTTTATTAATTGTTTGTATTCACAGAGTGACTCCCTCCGGTGCAGAATTGTGACGTAACAGTCACATAAATCGCGATATGACTGTTCAGACTGAGGTCACATTGCAAAAATTCAGACCTGTATCTGATTTAGGACCACATATGAAACTAGCCCAAACCAGAATTGAAAAGTTTTGATTCTATGTGACTTGTGCTGTTCACTCTTATGAAGAAAAAAAAAAACAGATCTGAGTTACATATGAGCAAAATACTCAGATTTGGGCCACTTCTGCCTGCAGTCTGAACGTAATGTAGCTCTCAGTGCACTGACCTGGCAAGGTCCTTCTCCAGCTGCTTCTGTTTCTGCAGCCCTGCCTCTTTCTCAGAACGCAGTGCTGCACAGTCACTCTGCAGGTTGCCCTTGTCTTTCTCGTGAGTCTTGAGGAGTTCCTCCTTCTCAGCCCTGAGGGAAGCACACTCACTTTGCAGGCTGCTCTTTTCCTTCTGCTGCTTATTCACAATGTCTTGTCTTTCAGATCGCAGGACAGAACACTCCTTCTGAAGGCCATTACACTCCACCTGCATGGACTGCAGCTCACTGGCTGTGGGAAGAAAAAAAAAAAAAAGGTTTTATGTAACGGTGCATTCTTTGAGAAGATGCTCTTTTCTTAATTGGCTTACAAATTAAGTGAGAGTTCATAGCAAAACTTATTTCTAAAAATATGTGTAACATTTTCTACGCGCTTGGGCAGGCTAGTGTACATTTGAGTATATAGATCTTAATGCTGGAAACAAAAGAGCCATATTTCAAATCATGAGGTCACTAAGCAACATGTTCTCGAGTAGTGATTAATGTAAAGGTTTGATTAGAAGTGACACAACCTGAAAATTAAGTTAGTTTAAAACTATTCTATCCTACTACAAAACTCTCTCGTTCACATTCAACGCAGCAACCCAGAAATCCAAGTCTCAATATACAGATTATGTTGTTTTTTTGAGTTTTTAGTATGTATGACTAAATTAAATACTTCTATGATGACTACAATTATTGTGTCAGATACATATAATATTCTTTTATCCAGCTATTGTCATCATATTTTGTATTATGTGCATTTGCACCATGTAGTACCTTGTATTTCTGCAGTTTTCTGCCACTGCTTGCTCTGTTGTTGAAGGTCACGCTGTAGGTTGTCAATCTCACGCTCATATTTGTTGGCAGTCTGACGCCATTTGTCCAGATCCTTCGAGACGGTTGCCAGATTGGTCTGGATGGCAGCCACGTCACGGTCCCGCTCGGCAGTGGCTGCCTCCAGGGCACGTTTCAGCACCTTCACCTCATCACGTGCACTTAGTAGCTCGTCGTGTGAACTGGAGGAGACATCTATCTGCTCTCTGAGATCGCCCATTTCATCTTGGAGCTGCCGCAGCTGGCCTGTACCAAACCATGGTCAGCGTTTAGATTAGTAGTGTTGACATTTTTATTAGGATGGAGAAAACTTTCCAATCCACAAACACACAAATGTACCTTGAAGAAGTTGTATCTGTTTTGCAGATTCATCAGCTTGTTGTTTATTTTCTTTTCTCTCTTCCTTCAGGATACCTACAAAATAGAATTGCATTATTTCATTAAATTGTGGTTGTCTGTGTGTGTACAGCATAAAGTGAAGAGATCGGTGTGTATCTAACATTAAAGATTTTCATTTTTACCTTGTAGTTCCATGCATTTGTGTTTCTCAGTATTAGCTAGCTCCTGGGCTTCTCGAAGTTCATCATTCAAGCGCTGGATAATCTTTTCTGAGTCACCAGAGGACCCCATGTTTGACCTGGTCAGGTCATCTGATAATAATACAGAACAGAAATGATTATCCATATTAGACGATCCTTTCTCCTAACATGAGGGTATCTAGCTGTAAGGACAAAGCTTATCTTCTTGCAAAGTCACTGCAGTACATACAGAGACATTAGAAAGTTAAGTTTAAACCATAATGATACATCAGGCAGTAATCATGGCAATTCAATACTATAAATATAGAAGGATAACTCATAAAAGGTTCCACCGTATTAATTCTGCTTCAGTTCCAAATATTTAACCAGGGCTGACATACTAGATGATTTCCCAAGATATTAAAATGGGACTATTACATAAACTAATTGCTTAACCCAGAAATAGACACAACTGCATTATCTGCATTTTCTATCCAAGCTTTCATTCCAAATTGTCCATTAACCCAGCAACATACGAGTCTCTGGCTGACACATCGACAAAGTTTCTGTAAACAATACACAAAGGGAACAGACTAGCCAACGTTGTCAGGGGTCTGTTGTGTATCCTAGAGGTGGAAACAAACCCCACAAATACTTGGGCTTTGCAATGCCCAGGGAATATTCTGATCCCCTAATCTACCATGGCTAGGAAAAGAGATGACCTCATCTCAGAACGAGCATTTGGCAGAGGGGAAAAACAAGAGTCTCGACAGGTCAAGCATGTGCACCATAAATGGACACATCGGAGGACCGAGCCATCAAAAGCTGCATTTGTCGTGAAAACTGTGATTTCATTGTGTCTGGCACGCACGGCTGCATAAACATACTGTACAAATACGCACACACATATTGTTCGTAGTGCTACCAGATGGCATTGATAAATGTCCCTAAAATGAAAGGGTATGAAGCCACTGCTGGAGGCTGGTGGCACCCTCTGACACAAGCACATGACCGCCCTGCTGTGTGCCAGACAAAGGATGGGCGGTCAGTGCTCTGTCCTGCATGTGTGTATGAGGTTGTGTGTTCCTTCATGCATGCATATGTACGAGTGAGAGAGCCAGAATGTGAGTGGGCTCCCTGTACGTAGGGGTCGTCTGTGTTCAGTTTGTGTGAAAGATGAATGTCCTCTGGAGAGCATGAGATAAGAGAGTATTTCAGATGAGGGCGCCCAGTGTGTTATCTTTAGTAGCTATTATAGCCATTCCGTCTTAATGTCACAGACTGACACCTGACAAAGTAATAATGGGATTACTCTGTGGGTAAAAATACCTCTCTGAGTAGTTGGGGATATTGAGCATCACACTGCCTCAAGTGACGACAGAAAAAGAATGTAGGAGAAAGTCTTTTTTTAGCTCAAATGCTGAAGGCTAGAGCCATCATGCTCTATCTTTCCCCCGCTGTCGGCTTCCTTCCCAATGAATGTGACAGCATTCTTTAACCGAATCAGAGGGTTAGCACGGCTCGCACTGAATGTCCACAGTATTCGGCGAGTCTCTATAAAACTGCCAGGAGTGATATTACTGTAATTTACAGCTACTTGTGACTGAAGCTAGAAAAATATCCCTATCATTTTGAAATGAGTGGGATACTGTTGTCATGAGGACACTGTTTAATTTGTGCTGCCTATATGCTGTGCAGTGTAGCATTACGAATGTATTCATCATGCAAAATTGATTCATTCACTAATATGCTTGCACATTGCATTCTATTTTCATAAGCCACCCTAAATGTCACTAACACACATTAGTCAGCTGATGTGCCCTCTGTGCAAAGAGACTCCATCTTCTAATAAGCTGTTGACACTAGAGAAATCAGCCTCTAAAACAAGGCCATGTACAGCACTGTAAGCTGTAAAGCCAACCAACTGCACTTATAGCTACAGACACTCTTCTTGAGTGTGACTCATGCTTTTCTCCCTCTCCACGTTGTCAGCAAGATATTCTGCGTCAGGTAAGAGCCATTTGAACAGCAACACAATGCCAAGTCATTCACTTGAATTCTGTCTGTCCATGTTTAGAGAAAAAATAAAAAATAAAATAATACAGCTGGATTACCTTTAATGAGTGATACATTATTCAGGGGATCACTCAGCTCTTTCTCATCCATTTGCTTATCTGTAAAAAAAAAAAAAAAAAAGGTATAACATATCATGTGAACAAACAATGGAAATATAGCACTAAATCAAGCGTTAATGTTTATATACATTTTATAAATATCTTAACTAAATCATTCAGACTATGATTGCAGTTGTTATGGTTAAGGATTTGAGTATTTTTAAAAGGTAAACACCAAAATGCATGCTCATCTATGAACACATAACAAGTACTTCTGGAAGAGGAAGCTGCGTAGCTGCTGAAGAATTTCCTCTGAGGGCTATAGGTCACAGAAAACATACTAATAAAAAGGTTAAGAATGAAGCTTAGCAGGAAATATTACCTTAGGTGATCCAGGAGCTACAGTACTCTATGTGCTGAGGCTACAGCAGTCCCTGACATGAAGAACTCTCCTCCAACTATCAGATTTTTTCAGATGCGAAATGGAACAGTCCAAGCAGTGAGGGGAGGGGGACACCGAGGGGATGACAGACACTGTGCACCAGACCTCCCTGTTATTGTTGGACTGAAGCCAGTGAAGACAAAGAAATGGTTGAAGTAAGTGGACAAATACCTCGAGCGTGGTTAAAATGCTACACTAGAGGTAAGTCAGCCGAGTGTCCTCAAAACCACGACCCCCCTACTCTGTGGCTGAAGTCCCCAGCCCCTACACACTAGGTCATGCATCCGAGTAGGGCATCTCGGAAGCTGCAGCTGCATAATGACACAGAGAGGTTTTGTTCAGGGAGCTGAGCTGCTCTCTGGCCAGTTGGTACTGATGTAAAAATCTACAGGATGACAGAGAATAGGGAAGGCCAGTGTGAGAGTGTGTGTGTGTCATGTATGTGCTGCACCCACTTCCTCTCTTGTTTTGCCCTATAGGCCACTCTTTTGTCTCTTTAAATTCAGGAATTACTGGCCTTTGGGTTTAGATCTGCATGTCATCCTGAAGGGTGGTGTTGTGCTGTAACTATTACAGGGATTTAATTTGTGTTGGACTATAAAATATCATACTCTTCAGCATGCTTTAACATGTTTGTGAGGCTGAGGTAAAATCAAAAATTCCTTGAATAATGTATTTTCTGACATCAGTTCACCTTCTTATTTAAGGCAGTGAAATTCCATATCATTAGTCATATTTTGTGTTATCATCGTAATACTAATGCTACAGGCTCAATGGTACAAGTATGAACAGCTCTTGTGTCAATTGTTTTTCCAGATCAGTGCATACTTAATGTTAATACAGGGAGTACTTCATAATAGCATGCTGCACACTACTCAAACAGTGCAAATCAGTCAGTGTTAAGAGGAGGCTGTCACCCAGCTAGCTGTAAAAGTCTAAATTACAGCTGACAGTACATAAAAAGACCACAACACTAACAACTTGCAAGTTTAGTGTGGGAACTAAGGAGTTGCCTCTACAGTTTATCTGCTTGCAGTTACACAATAACAATAAATTTAAGAAGATAATCAATTGTTGGACACTGCAATGGCAAATTTTCCTTATAAAAACCTAGGCATAAAGGTTATCTTAGGACTCACAGAGTGAAATGTAAGAACCTATGAATTGAGCAACAAAAAAAAAAAAAAAGACCAGCGACAGATTTCTTAATGAGTTTGAATTTTGCTGTGTGTTCAGATTCCAGCATGAGACCTTAACCTTGGTTGGTAGGAGAAGACAGTAATGAGGTAAAGGTTTACGAATTAAAGCTGCAAATCATTGACAATCATTGTCAATAATCAACCCTTCCAACCTTCTACTCTATTTACAATAAAATGTATAATCTTTACTAACCATATCTTGGCATCCCACAAGGGTGTTATTCTGCTCTATAGAACACTAAATAGCCTATCTTCAGTTAAGGGGATTAAGATTCTTAAAGAGCACGCAATAAGTGCTCTTTACACAGACAAGTGAAGGGTAATCAGTAAACTGATTTTAACTACATTTTATGGGTGGAAGATTCACCCACCTTTACTTACATAAAGCTCTGCAGTAGAAGAAACTAACTACATGTACTTTATGACTAAAAGTATGGCAGCCAATAGAATCAATATGATCTAATATTGATCAAACTTTCTGGTCACAGGCTTCAAGATCCACTGTATAACAAATTCCAAGGTTTTTGTCGTATATGCTTTCAGCACATTTAATCCCCCCCCCCGAAATGTTTTTTTTTGTTGTTCTACAACTAGCTATAAAAATCTGCTTGTTGTCTCAGCAGTAATTCTGTCTTGATGTTGTTTAATATATCCTGTCATAAGGAACTGAATAGTTGTCTTAAATGGAAGTACAGTATAGATTTACACTCAGTTGCCAGTTTATTAGGTACACCTAGCTAGAACTAAAGCAGGCTAATACAACAGTCGTGCAATTAGTCCTACCTTCATAAAAGTTATAATCAGTTTTTGTTGAAACTGTTTTAAAGAGGTGTTGATTCAACTTTATGGGAGGATACATTTGGAGGATTACAACCCTCATGAAGGTAAGATTTATTGCGGGGAGACTGCATTCATTTTAGCTAGGTGTACCTTATAAACTGGCAACTGAGTGTATATTTATGTATATGGCTGGCTGTGTAAATATATATTAGCTATTTTAGGGGGAAGGGAATTAAATTAAATTCAGTCAATAGTAATTTCTGTGATGGCCATCCACTCGAAATCAGTTTAACGATGCCCACCCTAAAGAAAATTAACTTAAGCAGGTTGTAATGTATACTCAAGTGGTTAATGACTTTAAAGTATTTTTAACTCCGATACCATATTCCATATAGTGAACTAACCTAAAATCAACTAGCCTTAGATATACCGGTATGTCATCTTAAGTTAGATTTTTATCAGTGGTACTTTTCATTTAGCTGGCTAGCTAACCTAGGTTGCTTAACATTACTGGATATAACTGATAGCATAGCTAGTTTAGGTTACTTGTTCTGATTGTTACATGATAAATTTCCTTAATAGTAAGTTACAGAGTTAAATGTGGCTAAACACTTAGAAACAACAGTATTTCAGCTGCCATAACTTACCACCAAACAGCTCCAAAATACGGTTAGGTTATCGTTAATTGGCTATAAGGGCTAACTTAGCCATAACTAATCAAGTGACGTTCAAGGCTAATTGCAAACTGGAGGTGTAGTTAGCTTTAGGTGTCAGTTGATGTTAGCTAACATTAGCTGCCTTTAACTCCCTAACATAGCCCTACTTTCAAGGCACAATGTAATACTGGAGAGACAGTCTGAAAGGCTACAATCTAGGAAACATTAGCGTGCTCATCCTTTCAATGGAAACTTCATTGAAAGTTGCCTAATCAGTGTGGTGGGCGTTGCCTTTCAGCCTTACGTGTCAAGCTAGCGGTCCGTGCACTTTACTCATAGCAGTATGCTATACCAGAAGTGATACTTAGCAACTGAAATGTTATAGGGAGGAGGCGGGAACATCACCGAAAAGGGTTTCACTTAGTTAACCTAAACCACCAGATGTACGACAAATAGTTTCCCCGGTTTACTTTATTTGCTACTGTTGATCTCGAGTATTTTTTGTTCCCCGATGACTTCGTCTATCTCAGACTGGATTTGGAGTGAGAGATTTTGGCTTCCCGAAAATGTTACATGGGCGGACCTGGAGCGTCCACCGCCTGGTATGGAGTATCCCCGAATGGGAGACATACTCTACGCCTTGCCACTGGCAGTCGGAGTGTTTCTACTAAGACTGCTTTTTGAAAGGTAACGTTAAATTAGACCCGAGTTTGTTGTTAATTTTAGTTCCTCATTTGGGTGCCTGCATCTGTGCGAGTGCACAGTTGAGGTCTTCAGTCTTATGTGGCGACTGTTGTTCATAAAGGAGAAACACTCATACAAAAACAGGAATATAACAATACATATTTTACTCCTTTCATGAATCGTAATGTATGAGTCATTCTCTATTAAAATAAACAGGAAACTTGAGAGAACCAACCCTCTGCAGGCTTATGTGAAAATCCTGAGCTGTTGCTGTCACAGACACAAAGTTAGTTGTAATGCAATTAGGCAAATCTCTTTTAACAAATTCACTTTGATTCATAGATAGGACTGCCTCAGCTTATGCCTCTTCCTGTGTTAGGTAATTATAGTGTATTTCTGTTTGCTTTTTGTTTTTTTGCCATACCCTCATATTTGACAATGTTAGCATTCCTCTGAGGTGTTGACACGTGAAAATAATTCCTCTGGCTGAGACACATGTTTACCTTGCTCAGCAATGGTAGTTCATAGATAGATACCGGTAACAGAAATGGCATACAATTATCACAGTCAAATTCCTTATGCGATCACTGGAAACTGAGCATTTTGTGCCTGGGTGAGAGGGGCTTTTAAAACCAGTCTGTGCAGTATATATCTACAGAAAGTTAAATTAGGGGTTACGCAAATGGCCCTAACTTTCTTAGGAGTCCTTCATTCAGAGTAAAATCACCAATGAGAGGGCAGGCCAAAGCCCGGTCTGTACTTCTATTCATTCAGGGTTTTCCCA
Organism: Macquaria ambigua; assembly: GCA_008360985.2. Classification (NCBI taxonomy): domain Eukaryota; kingdom Metazoa; phylum Chordata; class Actinopteri; order Centrarchiformes; family Percichthyidae; genus Macquaria; species Macquaria ambigua. Next base: position 185,157 of record VMKM01000565.1, on the reverse strand, counting down.
TGTTGGGGAAACTATTCCAGATAAGTGGGGTGTTGTGAGACTGAGATGTAATAAATGGCTCTTGAGTTTGAGCATGAACACTGGTCAACTCAACCAGATGAACCAGATGATCTTGTGACACACATCAGTATATTTTGGTTAGGGGCGGCCCTCCCATCTCCGTCTCCCACCCTCTCACATGATAGGTCATCACGCTCTGTTTAGACTAGGTGCTACATTCCCCAGGATTCCTTCTAACGCTTGCCTGTGTCTACCCTTAAGGCTCTATTGTGCTCTCTTTCCCTCCCTCTAAGACACACACATGCATGTCAAACATTACTTTGTGGGCAAACTGCTGAAGCTCGGCAGTTCTTGTCAGTGAGGGAAGCCCTTTGACCAATCTTAGCTAATAGTTCATCTGTTATAGCCTGTGCAAAGTGCTTAACTTCTCTTTCTGACTCTCTTCCTTGTCTGAATGTCTCTCTTAATACCACACCATCTCTGTGTCCCCTCCCTGCCCCCACCTTCTCTATTTCTTTTTTTTTTGCCTCCATCTGTGTGTACACAGGCTAGTGGCCAAGCCCTGTGCCCACATACTTCAGATTCAGGCGGGAGAGCCTCGACGAGCTCAGTCCAACGATGTCCTGGAGAGGATGTATCAGTCCAAAATGGTACATAAGGCCTATGTTTGTTCTGTAGTCCATTAAATGTTCCTCTACACACTGGAATGACTGATGTTACTGCACTGGAATACACCACCACAGGCATAATGATATGTTCAGTAAATACTTCATGTAGTGTGACAGTCATACCTACTGGTATTGTGGTTTTACAAGTAGAGACTATGAAAAGCAAGTGATTTTTTATTTATTTATCCTGTACTGTCCTCTTTAGTGTCCAGACACGAGGCAACTGGATGGACTCTCCAAGCAGCTGGACTGGGATGTACGGAAAATACAGAGATGGTTTCGCGTCCGTCGGAACCAAGACAGGCCCAGTACGCAGAAGAAGTTCTGTGAGAGCATGTAGGTTCCTGCTAAGGTTCCTCCTAAACTGCTACATGTACATTTTCATTAATGTTGATCTGTCGGTCGATTGAAATATCTCAACAACTATTGGACTGATTGTCATGAAATGGTATACAGACATTCTTGGTCCTCAGAGGATGAATCCTACGGACTTTGGTGATCTCCTGACTTTTTCCTCGAGCGCCACTATGAGGTTGACAATTGTGGTTTTAAGTGAAATGTCTCGACAACTGTTGGATGGATTGCCATGAAATTTGGTTCACACATCCATGTCCCCCTCAGGATGAATTGTAATAACTTTTCATCTAGTGCCATTATCATGTTTTATGGCCAAACACTTACATTCAACTCATGACATTCCCAGCAGTCTAAATAGTGCTTATTAGCAAATGTTAGCATGCTAACATTTACAATGTTCTCCATCTTAGTGCTACACTAAGATGGAGAACATGGTGAATGTTAGCATGCTGATCTTAGCATGTAGCTTAAATCGCTGCTGTGCCTCAGTACAGCCTCACCAAGGCGTTAGCATGACTGCAGACTCGTAGTCTTGTTTTTCAAGAAGAGAACAAGTGACATTGTTCTGTTTGACCAATTCTACTCTTCTCTTTCACTTCAGGTGGCGATTTACATTTTACCTGGGGATTTTTATCTATGCCATTCGGTATCTGTGGGTGGTGAGTTGAATGAGTGAATGCAGAACACTGATACTGACACTGATACAAGCCTACTGTTTGTTTTTGTTGATCTAAACACAGGCTTAATGATATGCCCAATTCTTTTCTGTTTCTCTTAGTCTCCTTGGATGTGGGATACCAGACAGTGTTGGTACAACTATCCTTTTCAGGTTAATAGCTTTTTTTATTAACTGCATGATCATCATATTCAGCAGCCTATATTATGACTCTATTCTGTAGCAAGTGGGGCTACATATTTATTAAAGGTTTTTTTGCTTCACTCCCTTCCAAAGCCTCTGAGTCCTGGACAGTTTAACTACTATGTAGCTGAGCTGGCTTTCTATTGGTCTTTGATGTTTTCCCAGTTCATAGACATTAAACGTAAGGTGAGTCAACAACGGCTTAACTAACACTATTGTGCTGCCTCTCAATAGCCCTCCTGAATACTTCACACCCAACTGTTTTGCCAGCTTTTCATATTCACTTCATATCATATCCATTTTTCCTAATTTCTTTGGTAGTGTATTTACAGAGTTCACTTTGACACAATTTAATTATACCAGTGTATTAGAATTAGCTTATTATGCGCTCTGGCAGAACAGGTTAGACGATTATATGCTGCTGCGCCACAAATATTTACATTGATTCTTATTTACAGCTTCACATCAGCCTGTCATTCCAGTATTTACACAAAGCCTTACAGTTGGTGTTGTAACTGACGGTCTCTATGAATGTACAAAAACCCAGCAGTGAGGATTATTCTACAACCAGCAGCTTCATTTCGTTGTTCCATTAGCTGCTGGTGTTTTACATACTTGTAAATTTGAGTGCAAGTAGCTTGAGCATCCTATTTACCACTTTATCCCTCTCCCTTTCTGTCATCTCTTTTCATTTCACCGTTGACAGGATTTCATCATCATGCTTGTCCACCACCTGGCCACCATACTGCTCATCACATTCTCCTATACCAACAACATGCTAAGAGTTGGCACTTTGGTCATGTGTGTGCACGATGCATCCGACATCTTCCTTGAGGTAAAGAACTCCGTGATGAAGTTTTTTTTTTCTTCTGATAGCACCTTGAGTGGGTTTAACTCAGCAAAGCCAAACATTGTTTGGCAGAATATAGGCAAACACAGCTGGGAACATAAGAGCATAGAAATGATACTGCTGTGCTGTGAGCTACTTGTACTACCTGACAGAAAAAAAACACACATCTCTTATTAGCATTTCAGTGACAAGATGCCATTGAAATGAGGTAGTAAAACTAGCCGTGAGCTTTTTGTGCTACCTGTCTGACAGAAAAAACACACATCTCTTATAAGCATTTCAATGACATCATGTCATTACTTAAAATTACAACAGACACTGGTGTGATAGTTTATTACTGTGAATCATCAATGCCTTATTTATTCCCAAAGGCTGCCAAGCTGGCCAACTATGCCAAGTACCAGAAGCTATGTGATGGCCTGTTTGTGGTGTTCAGCATAAGCTTTTTCTTCACTCGACTCGTCATCTATCCTTTCTGGTGAGGCAAATGAGAGCTCATTTAAATATCAAATGACATACTTTTGCCAACCAGTCACATATTTAACTTTTAGAAGCCATTTTTTACACTAAATTAGTTTCTTAATGAACTAAAAGTTGTACTAATAATATAGTGAGAGCTCCAGTAACCTCTGTATGTGTGTATTTGTTGCAGGATTGTTAACAGTGTTCTGTTTGAGAGCTGGGAGATCGTCGGGCCATACCAGGCCTGGTGGTTGCTCAATGGGCTGCTGTTGGTGCTGCAGACTCTTCACATCATCTGGTTCTACCTCATCACTCGCATTGCTATCAAAGCCATATTCAAGGGAAAGGTTAGTCTGGCTGTCTGTTGTGTGTAGTACAATTCTTTGCCACGCTAGCAGCGTTTATGGATGGCAGTGTCAGTCAGTTGGTCCAGACAGAAATATCTCAACAACTACTGGATGGATGGATTGCCATGAAATTCATGGTCCCCACAGGATGGCTCCTACTGACTTTGGTGATCCTCTGACGTTTCCTCTAGTGCCATTACGAGGTTGACATTTCTGATTTTTAGTAAAATGTCTTGACAACTGGTCCCCACGGGATAACGCCTGCCTTTGGTGATCCCCTGACTTTTGAAAATGTTCAAAATGTTCACTTATCCAGTGAATTATCTCCATATCTACTCAATTAATTTGTGCAGATATTCATTGTTGCCAGATGATGAATCCTACTGATCCTGACTTTTCCTCTTGCACCACCAGCAGGTGAAATTTGTGGTTTTGAGTGAAATGTTTCGACAGATATTGGATGAATTGCCATTAAATTTGGTACAGACGTTCATGTTCCCCTTAGGGTAAATCGTAATAACTTTGGTGCTCCTGTCTTTTTATCTAGCACCATTAATCATTTTAAATTTGTCCAATACTTTGCTTTATGACCAAATGTCTGTAAAACTGGCATTGTCCTCATCCTCAGCTGTACTTTGTGTTTATGCTAATTAGAAAATGTTAGCATGCTAACACTAAGATGGTGACTGTGGTAAACATTACCTGCATCAGGGTGTTCAGCATTGTCATTGTGATCATGTTAGCATGCCGACAGCCTCACAGAGCTGCTAGCATGGCTGTACACCCGTAGTCTTAGTGTTTTTACTTTCTTCACTATTCCAGTTGTTAGTAAAACTGTCATTCCTATTTGTTCCATTTTTCAGGTGTCAAAAGATGACCGCAGCGACATCGAGAGCAGCTCAGATGAGGACACGAGGAGTTGCAGTAAAAATCCCACTCAGATCCTAAAACCAAAGGACAGCTGTCACACTAGTAACCTTAATGGAGAAGCTCATGACCACTGAGTACCATGAGGGGATATTTACTTCCAGTGTGGCTTTTATTCACCTCATGTGTGACCCACCTTGTCACCTTTGACCCCCTGAAAAGACTTTCAACTTTTTTCCCCCCACTTAGTAAGATTTGCTTGTTCAAATGGAGAGAGGACTTGGATACAGAGGAAGTCCATGTGTGGAATAAAGACTTAGCATTGTCTTACTGAGTCAGGTTTACACTGTGTGAGGTTTACACCTGCTTTTTGCTTACAAGAGTAGACAGAGAAATGTGTGTGGTCTGTCTGCACCTCGCTGTATGCGTGTGTGTTCTCAAAGTTAGAAACTGCAGCAAATGCGCAACAGTTTATACATGTAAATACATTTTATTAGTGAAGTTGGTAATATATTTTACAGCTGTAAAACAAATCACTGCACCTGCCTTACTGAATATCATGCTTACTCTGTTGTAAGTAAGAAATTCCAAATATCTCTTAAATGCCAAAGATTTCTTAATAAAACATTGTATCAAATCCAGTGATGAATGTGTAGTATCTTTATCATGTTATGGATGGTGAACATGACTGTATAATGAGTAGGGCTGCAACTGACGATTATTTTCTCAATTAATCGTCTGATCTATAAAATGTCAAAAAGTGCCAATCACAATTTCTTAAAAGGTCAGACCAACAGTCCAAACCTAAACATATTTAATTTACTCTCATGTAAGACAAAGCAACACATTTTCATAGTTGAGAAGCTGGAGTTAGTGAATGTAGCTTGGAAAAAAAACAATTGATTATCAAAATAGTTATTTCAAGTTATTTTTCTGTTGAGCTGTAATAATAACGTATGTGATCCTTAAGCAGTCTGTGAGAGTAATCCGTCAAACCAGCCTTCTTCAGTATCTTATTTTATCACACTCGTCCAGCATGTTAAAAACATCTTCACTGAAGTCGTTGTACTTCAGGCTGAAAGGAGTTGGAGACAAAAGCGGTAGTTAGATACTAGTTTAAAACGTTTTCTTGTGCTGAGAAACTTCATGTAAAGTGCACATGGCTCAAGATAGTTTATAGTTAACTGAAGTGAAGTGAATCGGGCTTACTTCATCTCCTGCATGTTGTCACTGTCCTGCATGACTTGGACGAGGGCCGGGACAGAAGCATCCGTCAGTGTGTTGTTTCTCAGTTCCAGGCTCTTCAAAGTCTTACTGGCTCTTATAGCAGCGCACAAGTCCTCAACACAGGCATCCGTCAAACCAGTCATTTCAACACTGCAATAAAACAGGCAGACAGATTTAATTGTAGTGCACACTGCAATGTGGCGATAAAACAAATGGTATAAAGGAAAGGATTTTGTCAACATACTCTAGCTCCTCCAACAGGCAGCTTGGATGTGCAACAGCATCCCAAAGATGTTTAACCCCTTGGTCTCCTACTTCATTTATACCTACAGTCAGAGACTTAAGTTGAGAAGTCCCACTTCTCAGCACTGAGCCCAGTTCCTTGAAGACTGACTGGGTTAACTCGCATCGTGTCAACCTGTAGGGTGCAGCAGAATATACAGTTATCTGAATTTCACCAAATATTTGTAAGAATGGTGGTACTTTGAAAAGAAAAAGTGTTAATAAAAAGGTGACCCTACCCAAGTTTTTCTATTGGACATCCAGGTCGACTGAGGGCTTGGCAGAGCAGCAGTGCCCCCTCCTGGCCCAACTCATTCACTGACAGATCCAGTTCTGACAGAGAGCAGTGCTCCGACATCAAGGCCTCCATCAAATGAGGACAGCAGGCACCGGTCAACTCACTATCAAATAAACTATAATAAAAAAAATAAACAAAAGTTCACCATTGGCAGAAAAATATGGATGTAAAAGGTATGATTTATCACGCACATTCTGGATTTTTTTGGGGTGTTAAGGGACACATTCAGATGAGGTATTTTGAGCGTGCTTTTCACATGTTCTTATCACTTTTGCGAGTCAGGCAGCACATCAAAGGAAAGGCATTGACTGCAGTTTTATCATCTTGAAACAGACTTACTTGAGGCTCTGCAGTTTACAAAGTGGGTGTTGCAGGGATTTGCACAAAGCCTCCACTCCACTGTGACTGATTGTGTTTTGTGTCAGGTTCACTTTTCTCAACTGTGATTGGCCAGAACACAAAGCTGCTGATAAAGCCTCCATGGATGCCACAGTCAACGCGCAGCTTTGTAGCCTTTTGATAAACAAAAATAAGGTAATTTTTCAAACCTGAAAGTCAACTATTTGAACATAAATAGACAGCTCTTACAAAATACAATACAACCAATTATAAAAGTACATACTGGAGCTCTTGTAGTTTGCAGTGAGGACTATGCAGTCCTTTGCACAGTTTCATGAAGCCCTGATCCCCGATCTGATTAAACCTCATGTCCAACACACACAGCTGAGAGGTGCCTGAGGTCAGGACAGACTGCAGATCTTCACAGCTTGCCTCTGTCAGTTTGCATACTTTAAGTCTACGTAAATCAAAAGCAAAATATCAAGGACTTATTAAATGAACAGAGTGATTTCTGCCTTTGAGAAATGTCTGTTAACATACAATTTAAAAGAATGCCTTGAGCTTACTTACTTTAATATTTGCAGCTTGCAGTCTCTAAGTCCAGCGCAGAGAATTTTGAACTTTTCATCTCTGAGGTGGGTTTGAGAGAGATCCAGCTCCTTGGTGAGTCCTCTGCTGAGAGCTGAGGCCAGATGTGGGACAGCCCCCGCACTCAAGGAGCTGTCTAACAAGCTGGTGGACACAACAGAGCCATCTTAGATATGACGCCACACTGAACACATAAAATGAATGATGACTGGACGTATGAATTTTTACCATGACTTACTTTATCTTATGTGACAAGCTCATAGTTGGAGCCAGAATCTCTGCTTTCTCTTCTGTCAAATCCCTTGTACGGTACAGATTCAGCTGCTCCATCTCTCCGAGGCATGTGATAACATAATTCAGAGCGACACAGTCCTGGAGGCTCGGGTCTCCATAGCCGATGCCTATTCGTGCTGAGCGGTTGATGATCTCTTTCACCAAACTCTCATTTTGAGCTTGATGAAGCAGATGGAAGCAGTGGTGGTGGTGGTCTTTGTAGCATCCCTTCAGTGTCATCTCTGAGCTGCTTCTAAACCAGCACTTGAAATCCATGATCCGATCAGAGTTCAACTCCCCCAGCAGGGTCTCCAGCGGGCCGCGCTGAATTGGCTCCGAAAGCGCTGACAAGAAGAGGTCTAGAAACTTTGCACGGCCTTTGTGCTTTTCCAGCATCTTCTCCACGCCCTCAGACGTCGACTTGTCCAAAAAGAAAGACACGGCCAAGAGGAACTCCAGCATCAGTTGGGAGTGGAAGGAGAAGACGTCTGACTGGTCACCATCTACTTGCAAGAAAACACCAACTGAGGTAAGAAACCGTTGAAAACCAAAGGAATCCATTTCCTCTTTGGTACAGCTCGAATGCTGGTCAAGGGTGCAGTGAGACGCCATCTTGCCGAGGGCCAACACTAGTTCTCTGCTGCAGGCCTCGTTCAGCGAGAGCGTCCGAATCAGGTGGACCAGGATATCTACATACAGCTGAGATAACGTCTCAGGAAGTTTTGATCCAGCATCCATCAGAGACTTGTACATAGAACAAACTGTCCAACAAAATCTTGGGGAAGTACAGACATCATAAAAGCCTAGAGTCCTTTCCATGTGCATTAGTGCTTTGTTGGCAGCAGCTGGGTCAGTAAAGAACCCGTTAAAGTAGGCCTCTCTTTGCGGCTTCAGAAACCCCAACACTTCCACCCGGGTGCCACTCAGAAACTTCAGACTTCCTGTTGGCCTGGTTGCCACCACGAAGGCAGCTCCCTTCAACAGTGATCCATAAAGCAAGCTGGCCACTACACAGGACACTGAGGCCACCTGGCTGGGGTCAGAGCAGAGGGTATGGACGGAGGGGTCCAGGCTGTGTTTGTACCGATCCAGATCATCAAAAACAAACAACACATCCTCAGGCTTCTGCAGAACTAGGGGCATGGACTCAGGAGGGATATGACCGTGATGGTGTAGCATTAACGTCTCCAAGGAGAGCGTCCCATTAAGAGAATTTAACTCCCTGAACCGGAAATGGAAAACATAAGAATAATTTTGAAGGTGTTCTCCATTTGCCCAGTCCACAACTAGCTTCTCCAAGGCAGTGGTTTTACCGGATCCTTCAGGCCCGACCAGTAAGACAGTTTTGATTTCACCAGACAGAGCAGCATGGATAGCATGATCAAGGGAGGGCAAGTTGTCTTCCACATTTCTGTCTGTCACCCGAGCTTCAGAAGTCAGCGGGGATATGTACTTATTGTTGTTTATCACGCTGACTGGCAGCTCTCCACCAAGAAGTGTCGACATGCCATTTGACTTCAGGATATGAGTCAGCACAGCGTCTTTGTCCATTGTGCAAATCGCTGTTGTGAGAATACATAAAATATAATTGACTTTCAGCATGACAGTCTAGGCAACACGTCATTCATCGTGTCTGCAAATAAATTACAGTGTAATGAACTGTACTTCTCTACTTTGAAAGCAGTCTGCCCATATGTCTCACAGTAAGAGTACAATCAATGCACATTGTAATTTTTGTCAAAACACGGAAGTATACGAAAGTACGGTTACCTTGGAAGCAGTGATGTTCGAAAGTAAATGAGACAACGTGTCGTTAAGAAGATATCTTTAGAAAGCAGACAGACTTCTGTTTTAATGGTGGGGTTACGCCTACACGGGGAATTTAGCACCAATAGACTCGCAACACGAGATACCTACCGATTAAACCAAGAGCAGCTCAAAACAGGAAGTGCCATGTACTATTCAGCCCTGCGCGCTGCCTTACAGACGACAGGGCGTGCCGCAAGTCTGTCAAAAATACTAACAGTCAGTTTGAATGTGTCCTCACAGCAATAACACTTACTTACACTCCTAAATTAAGTTATAGGTAGAAACTTGAGTAATTCCATTTTATGCTGCTTTATACTCCACTACATTCCAGAGGGAAATGTTGTACTTTTTACTCAGATTATTAATATAAAAATAGAATAAAAAATAAAATTATGATTTATTATAATAGATAAAGCTACCCAGCAGTATATAAAATAGTTAAAATGAACCCCACCTGCAGTATTGAAGTAATGCTTTAAGTAGCTTAATGCAACTTAAGTAAAAGATCTGAGTACTTCTTCCACCAGTGGAAAAAATAACACACATCTGAATGAATATGTTGTAAATAACCTGTCTTATATAATAATATCCCAAAATACAAATGGTAAAATGTGTTTATTTATTTAAGACAAAATAACGCCCCCTACTTTCCGTGTGTTAGCTTATAGGAAGTTCAAGTCACTAAACCTTCTCTGTAAAAGTGCCCTTGAGGCCATGAAGTCCTTTCAAATTGATCTTTTCAGGTCAGAGGTCAACTACATCTGCTCCAGGGTAAAGTGAGCTGTAGTTTCTCTTAATAAAGCACTGGTCAGCTGTGGTCTGCATTGGGATTGCATTATATGAAGTCTGTACATCTTTACATCACTACAGCAAGGTGAAAAGTTAAACCACTGGACGTCAGAAAAGACAAGATTTTCAGGGGGTGTTAAGCTACTCTTTAAAGTCTTATCAACATCAAGTTATATAATATACACCTGTTGTCAGACTAGATTTGATATATAAATATCTCCAGAAAACCACCAAACAGGTCAAATGGATGTAAGCATTATCTATTAGTGTCTTTTTGACTCTCTCTGTTAGTATTTTGTTTGGTGTCACATCAGCAGCTGTTGCCGAAGTTTGCAACATGTTTTGATGGGGATGTAAAGAGGAGAATAACGAAATGTACTGAATTCCATGTCTACTTAATTATCACCCAAGAAAAATGGAACACAAATGGTCGTTCAGCTGAGTACTTTATTTTAAACACAGAAAGTGGTAATTAATGTGACATCAAACACATGGAGAAGGGAAATAAACAAATAACATAGGACATGGCTCATTGGTGCATGTATGTTACAAAGAGATTAATGTGAAGGTTAGAGTTAAATGGCCAGAGTGATCCAGCGGGTTACAGTTGCTGATTTAGTTGTATAAAATGCCGTGGGTCTCCACTGTCTTGATGAGAACTGGACTTGACTTTCGCTGCTGGTGGTTGTTAATTAGGGTGGCTGTTGGGAAGAGGACAGTAGAAAAATCACTTACAAACACACACAACAATCCTAATGCCAGTGGTAATAACGGTGTTATCTTCAGTTGAAAAATACAATACTTACATTTGGTGGGCACTGCTTGGATGCTGACAATAGTCTCCTGTCCAAGTCTGTCAGAGAGAAAGCAGGACGTACACTGTAAGCATTGATGTACTGAGAAAGTAAATAGTTGTTAAAGGGTAGTAACTCCACCGATTTTACACATCAAAGTCTGTTGTGGCAGAAGTTTGTTTTTGAGTGTGGAATGGGTTCATTGTTGCCCCTTGAGGGAAAAACACCGACTACAACCGCAGCTCTCACCAACCATCAAGTACCAGCTGGTGTCTTCTGCCCTTCTTCCTCAGGGGGCAGTAATGAGCCCATTACAGTTTAGCGCACCACGATGAGGCGAAGAAGACGCCACACTAGAAAACTTACTTGGACAAGTGACGAAAAGGTCACATTTTTACTGTATGGGAAGTGCTTTCAAACAGTAACTTTCGGTTTTACAAGAGAAAAGACTTCAAGGATGAAGACTAAGTGATTTGTTTGGCAAATGTACGCCTGATTAACCGCCCCAACTCCGTTAAGAGCCGCTTTCCTCAGCTTTTCTATGGAACTATCCGGGAATAGGCTAGGAGCGTACTAATGCATATGTGAAAAAAAAGTTATACAACGCCTTTTGTGGCTCCAGAGAGGGCTGTGTAAAATGCCTGACGATTGGGGTTGAAGACTACAAAATCTGGCGGCGTGGAGTTTGAAAAAAGTGGGGTTACCAGACCTCAGTGGCCTGCTGCTCATCTCTGGCTCAGGCTAGTTATGCTACTAGCATAACACTCGTCCCGACCATAGACTGTATGGTCCCGACTCTGACCGAACTGACGGTGGTCCCGTTGCATCATAGGTAATGTAGGCGTCAGGGTTTGAGGAGGAAGATGAAAGTGTGGAATAAAAAAAGAGGATATCTCTGGTTCTGCTGCATTACTTTTGATATTTGATATTCCATCGTGAGTCCGATAATGTTATAGGGGTGCAATGCTAAATTGTTGGAGAACTATTTTAAGCTGTGACCTCAAATTGATGATCATGATGCAAAATAAATTAAATTTTCAGAAAAGTTGTAGCCTAACTTTTTTTTCTTCATAAAAGCCTATATTAGCCCATAATAAGTGAGTTATAATGTTATGAGAAGTTGACACTGCTGAGATCTACCAATACAACTCACCTTGCCTCCTCTCCTTCCAGCAGTTTCCTGTAGGTGGAGATCTCTATGTCCAGGGCCAGCTTGACATTCATGAGCTCCTGGTACTCCCTGAGCTGCCGAGCCATGTACTGCTTGGCCGTCTGCAGAGCCAGCTCCAGGTCCCTGATGCGGGCCCTGGCATCCTGCACAGCTTCCTCCCCACGCTGCTCCGCTTCGGCTATCTGGCCCTCAACGTTGGTACACTGAAAAGAGTGCAGGGATAGATGGCGTAAGCACTGAATAAGATCTGAGCATGTCAGTCACCCCTTTCAAACAGAGGATTGGGTTACTGTCAATTGGATACTGTCTCTGTCATAATTTACTGGTGTTTTTTTTTGTCATGTTTTCAGTTTCCTTCCACAGTTAACCATAAATCCATCACTTGACAGTCTTTAAAATCTGAACAGCAATGAACTCTGTTGTTCTTAATGTGTTTAATGCTGCCTGAGGAGGAGTATTAAGCTTGAAAAGTGTTGCTTTTGCTCCATGTTATATAGTTGATTGCTTTTTGCACCTGATTCTTTTTGGATTTGTAGAACCTATCAGCAAATAAAACTTCATGCTTTATGCATGCATTATCTGGCAAATTGTAAGACCAAACAACAATTCCAGTTGCCTTTGACTTTCAACATATCAGGCATTCTATAAACATTTCCCTCACCTGTGTCTTTACAGCCTCAATCTCATTCTGCAAGCGGCTGATCATTCGTTTGAGCTCAGATATTTCCCCCTTGGTGCTACGCAGCTCATTGCCATACTGGTCGGCCTCAGCAGTCATTTGGTCAAACTGGTGCCGGCAGAGATCAAACAGAGGAACAAACAAGGGAGATCAGTAATTATCAGGTTTGAAAAGGGTGGTTTAGTAGGGTATCAGGGTATTATTTATGAGCTTTAGTTAACTGTTGACCCCTTTCATATTTCAAGCTTTAAAGAGAAACTTGTTTTACTATAATATTTATTACATAAACAGCGACATGTAATTATTCATATTAGATCTAGGGTCATGTATTTTCTGTTCTTCACCTTGTTCTTGTACCAGCTTTCAGCTTCTTCGCGGCTGCGGGCGGCAATGTCCTCATACTGAGCCTTAACCTCAGCCACGATCTGATCCATGTTCAGGGCACGGGAGTTGTCCATCTGCACCACCACAGAGGTCTCCTTCAGGCTCTCCTGCAGCTCATGCAGCTCCTTTTTTTGAAAACAATACACACAGCAACAGTAAGAAGACAAAATACAGAATACAAAACAAGCTCACAAACTGTATATATTTTCTTTGATTTAATATCTTTGAAATTTTTAGAAGATTTTCAGTGAATGGTTACGTACCACATCATACAGAGCCTTGAGGAAGTTGAATTCATCACTGATTTCAGACACCCTGTTGTCTAGATCCACCTTGGACAGATAGCCTGCGTCCACATCCTGCAGTCAGTAAAAACAAACAACCTTTTCTCAATGTTTAACCTTTTGCATTTGACCGTAGTAACAGATAATACAGTTTTGTAGCCCAACAAGGAAAATTATTAGTAGAGAAATTGCTTATAAAACTGTGAATGTAATGAGAGTTAATGCAAATGGGTCAGAGCTTGTTGTTTTTCTTACTTTAAAGAACATACCATTCATCAGTGGTATACACATTCAGAAAACAAGTATCTATCATAGCCATCATGACTGCATACTGCACCTTTTTGAGCATGACAAACTCATTCTCTGCATCATTCCTCTGGTTGATCTCATGCTCATACCTGAAACAGCCCACAAATATCAGATTACTCACGCAGATCTTATCAGTCACTGAACACTTGACAGTGGCTCAGTTACTTTCACAAAAACATTCTTACTTTGTCTTGTAGTCGTCCACATGTTTGTGCATGACATTGTTCTCCATGTCAAGTCTGTGTTTGTCATTGTTGACACACTCCAGCTGTCTTTGCAGGTTGGCGATGTAGGACTTCAGCATGGGCTCAATGTTAGAGGAGGCGGCAGTCTGTCCCTGCAGCAGCTTCCACTTGGTCTCCAGGAGTTTGTTCTGCTGTTCCAGGTATCTTACCTGTGGCACACAAGGAGGAAGTACAAACCAAATCAAACAGATTCTAACATCTTTTATAGAGATCGTGTAAGTCATTTAAACATTAGTTCAGAGGCCAATGATGTATCTAAATGGATTATCAGGATTATCAAAATGATTTAAATCAACATTCATCAGCAAGAGTTTTTAGTGAAATTCCATCTTACCTTATCAATGAATGAGACAAAACGGTTGTTGAGACTCTTGATCTGCTCTTTCTCCTGGTTGCGAACAGCGTGGACGGTGGGGTCGATGTCTATATTCAGCGGGGTGAGCAGGCTCTTGTTGATGGTCACGGCTGTAATCGGGGCCACCTGGTTAGCCCCAGAGCTGATCCTGGGGATGGCATAGGATCCCGTAGACATGCTACTGTAGCCCCCTGGGGACACACGTTGTCCTGGACGGCTGCTGAGTTTGCTCCTGAGACTCATGGTAGTGCCGTGCAGAGATGTCACTGATGGAGAGGATGGAGAGGTTGGGCGCTGGTTGGGCTCTGTTGTGCATCTCACTATCTTTTGGGTGCTACTTTATAGGCAGGTGTGGGTGTGGTGTGATAGTGAAGATATGTGGCTCCCCAATGTGGGTAAACCAGTCTGACGCATTCCACCTGTTCTCCCACCTACCCCTATCGTAGAAGTTGCATAGTTTCTGTTGTTATGCTGGAATTCAGGCCTGCTCTTCGGCTTCATGTGTGCTGCAATTGAGCAATACATATTAAATGTTTTCTAGGGAAAGTTTGGAAAGAAAAGTCAGTGCTGTGATCCTAGAAGTCATCAAGGGCCAAAATCTTTACTGATTATAAATTAAAAGCATGTATGAAATCATAATAAATACTTATACTGGCTTTATGCCCAAATGAGATTTTGGTGTAGTGTTAAGTAGTGCTGCAGGAGCAGTGAAGGAAGCAGATTTAGCTGGTAAAAGGCAAATAAGTATTGAGTGATTAAACCTGCAGGATTGTCACAAGTTCTCCATGAAAAATTAAGGCCACAAAAGGTGACAATAATATACTTTAGACAATATGTAGATTACCTAGAAAATCTGCCTAAATATTATAAAACCATGTAAGATATACTGGTTTTGGGAGAGTCTTATTATTTATCACAAATCTACCAGTGAACCTTCTGAGATTATAAGAATATTGTACCATTTGCAAAATGTATTTTAACCTTTTCCTGCCTGACAAGTTAGATATCACAGAAAAAAGTAGACTGAGTCAAAATGTTGGAGTTGCTGCTACAGACATAATGTCAATGCTATATTTGCTTCAACTTTCTGTTTAACGTTATGTCATTAACCATTGTTAGTGACAGCAGGTCAGTAACAAAAAGACTGGACTGCCCGCTTTCTTTTCAAACTCTCCCTCTCTTCCTTTTAAGACTATCTACAGATCTACAGAGAAATAAGTCTCTCGTACAACCAGGTTTATTCTGGAGGTTTGTCATGGCTGCGTGCCACTGAAGCTGTGCCATCTACACAATGTCAATACATTATTGTAGGTAAGAGAAGCTGGGAGAAAAAGAGCTGCAAGTGTGTGTCTGTGTTGTGTATATTTAAAGCAATACTGAGTAATTGTATAATTTTAAATGTCTCTTATCTGTTCTCTTGTCAGATATGAAGATTGCTTCGTTAAATGTACAGGTTTGGGCTGACGAAACATTCTTGATGAGAAAGTAAATAGTTGAGATCTTGAGATCAGCTATGATAACAAGGGTTTAGTTTTGGGAATGCGTAGTTCGTGTGATTTTTGGGAAGCAGCCAAGAGCTGGTATGAAGAACAAGAAATAAGTGGCAGTGTGCAGTATAAAGTGCGTCTTTAATTGTAGTTGTCTTTGACGAAGCTGTCAAGTTCAGATGAATGACATGCATTACACAAAAGGCCAAAATGTGTCCTGTCTTTCATCTAGACTTCACACTTGTGCTTTACTGAGAACTTTTGCCTTTTGTAGATTGTGTCCCGATACGACATCATAGTGATTCTGGAGGAGGTGGATGTGAGCGGAGCTTCTGTTAAACTCTTCTTGGAAGAACTGAACAGGTGAGTTTGATTTTTTTTAAAATTTTATTTCTGAATGAAACAAAAGATTGTTGTTTTTTACTATATGTATGCTTAACGTTACTGTCCGATGCCGCCTCAGATTCAACACAACACATCACTACGCTCTGCAGCTCAGTACCCGCCTGGGGAGGAACAGATACAAGGAACAGTTTTTGTTTCTGTACAGGTAAGCTCAAATCACATCGCCAGACCGTCATACGTTTGTAATGTAACCCATCAAACAGCTGCACTAAAAGCCTTTTTTTGTCATACTGGAAGGGATGATGTGGTCGACTTGATTGACTGCTATCAATATGAAGACAACCAGGTGAACGACATGGATGCTTTTGCAAGGGAGCCGTATATTCTCCACTTCAAACCACACAACACAGGTCGGTAGCTGCTCTTAACTGGAGCTCAAGGAATAACAGGGAGTTATGGATATCAGTGTGTTTGTTGATTTGATTCTTAGTCGGTTGCTTTAGGCGTCTGTGGTTTGTCTAAGTCACGTCTACATATGGACCTGTTTGTTGTTCTGTTGCAAGGTGATTGTGTCTGATTTAGTTTGATGTGTGATTCAAAGTGACTCTGCTAGAGGGCAGGTATATCAAGTTTAGTCAGTCGGTGTCTTCTGTGTGCATCCACACGTGTGTAAGATATGTCGTAATGGGGCACGTTAACGAAGCATTTGTAGTTTACAGGACTGTTTGTGGTTGCAGTGCTGATGATCCCAGTCCACACCAAACCATGGGACTCGGAGAAAGAGCTGGATGAGCTGTATGAGGTCTTCCTGGTGGTTAAAGACAAATGGAAAACTGATGTGAGTTGATCCTGTTGCAGTATTTTAGCATGATGGTTTCACCTGAAAGTAGAGTTCATGGTACACATTATGACCAGATTTATAACCACACATACTTACGTATTTTATACTCCCATATCAGAGGAATCACATCAATTATATGGCCTATAAACATCATCATGTAACAATGTTGTAACTACTTTTGATGGGATTTCTCTATTCCTACACCCATCTAAAAAGACCATTTCTGATTTCCTCTAGAACATAATGATCATGGGGGATTTCAATGCAGATGGTGCATATGTCACCCAAAAGGAAATGAAGGAGATCCGCATTCGCAGTGACAAGAATTTCCACTGGCTGATTGGTGATGATGTGGACACCACTGCAAATACATCAAATGAACACACCTACGACCGGCATGTCTACATTAATAAACTGCATTCATGCAATTCTAGAGAAGGTGGTTTTTATTTTTTGTGGCAGGATTATTTCTGTCAGGAAGAAACTGTACACATTGTCATTATAGATGAATTAATGGGATGAATTTATTATTTATTTTTCTCTCACAGGATTGTTGTGTATGGAGAAGATACGCTGGCCGCCATTGTCCCAAACTCAGCCAAGCCATTCAATTTTCACAAAGAGTTTGCTATGACAGAAGAAATGGTGAGTTGTCTCTCATAAACCAACATGTTATGCACATTTATGCACTTGTTTAGCTTTTTCACTGTCCTGTTTTGTGGGAATACTCCTCATTCAGTATATGCACCCTGCCGCAGGCCCTGAGAGTGAGCGACCACTACCCTGTTGAGGTAGAATTATGTAACGCTACTCCTTTCTGGATGACAAAGAGCTACCAGAGATGTGACATTGTTGATAACCAGCAAGCATCAGTTAACAGAGCTGTCACAGGTAAAGAGCAAAACTGTAATTTACTCTAGCCTGTCACTGATAGACATGGAGTGAAGTATTTACCAGAGCTGTCCTACTTGTACTTGATGTTAAGTCCTTTTGACATTTACAGTGCAGTGTTGCCTCTGTGAAAGGCAGGGGCGCAAGTAATGAGAGGGAATGCTTGGAGTTTGGGAGTGTTCCTTGTAAATCAAGTGTACAGCTCAACTTAAAGGTTTCACTTATGAAAAACCCTATTTTAAAAAAGCACATGCTTTAAATTTGGAACTTTCCACTTTTGTGATTGACCAATGCTATCTTTGTGGTGATAATAACTCGATTTTGCATTATAGGGCTTAAAGGTTAGGTCTTTCTATATTTTTCTTATTGTCTAGAAATCTCATTAAAAGACCAAAACCAATAATGAATGATCAATGAATGGATCCTACTAACAAGTATTGTCTGTGTGTCCAAAGCCTGATGTAACTTATTTCTTTGTGCCATAGATCTCTATTGTCTAAAAACTATTAAAAACTATTAAAAACTCACTGTAGTTAAAGTCAATCCTGCATACGCAGTTGTCCTGCCTTACTCACTAGAGCACCAAATCCCAGGCTGAAAATAGTTCCAACAAATACAAAAAAAAGTAAAAGTACTTATTCTTGACCTGTTTTTAAAGATTTATGTCTTCAGTAGGAATGGTGTTTTCACAGGATATGCTGACAATAACAACAAAATATTATCAGCCTTTAAAGGTAGAAGCTCAGTCTGTTGACACAGCTTGAAAGTTTCTCTTCTGTACTGGAGTAAAGTTTTAAAATCATACCATATTTCTGAGCATTTCAAACCCAAACATTGAGGCACTACTGCTCCATCAGACCATGGCATGATGGGTGCTCTTACTGATAATTATTGAAATCTAAATGACCATTGCATCCAGGTGTGTTTTTCCCCTTAAGAAGAAGGAAAATACACATCTGAGTAGAGAATTATTTCCATACTTTCAATTTATTACATACTATGTCTGTTAAACTACTAATTATATGTGTTTTTGTGTGTGTTTTTCCACTCACAGAGAGTTTGCAGATTGACGTGTTGAAACTGCAGAAGGAAAACCTCCTGCTGGAGCGAGAAAAACTTAAACTTCAGATCTCCTTATTAAAACAGCGGCTTGCCACACTTCAACTGAGACAATGACTGTTTTTTTTCAAACACTGGTTTTGCGAAGCTGTTTTTTAATTTCATCAGCATTTGTATGATTCAGAAATTATATTGCAAAAATAAATAAATAATGGTGTCATACACATACCTTATGTTGACCTTTTAATTGTTATTTAATGAGGTAAATAGCACTGAAACATCATCGTGGCTTGTATGCTATATAAGGATTTGTCTGGCCCCAGTGAGAGGAACAAGCTGGGGGAGAGTTTGTCTAGTCTGTTGGTCAAACGGTGGAATGAAACAGCTTATTACTCTGAGATCTGTAAACTTTGATGAAACCAAAAGGAAAACAACTCAAACAGTAATGGAGGCTAAGCTATTTGATCCTGAGGCCTGTACTGCGAAGCAGGATTTTGGGTTAGCGAGGTAACTTCAGGTTTAACCCTGGGTTCTGTTTCATTCCTTCCTGACTGCCAGTGGCAGTCATCCAGGAATTCACAGAACCATAGTTACCTTCGTAACTTCCGTTTTCAGTGTTACGACGGTGGTTCACTTTTTATCGGGGTAAATCGCCATGGTAACTTATGCTGCACGCCTAACCTGCTCCGGAGCAGGTTTATGTTCGAGATAACAGATCAATGCGTATAAAAGCACCGCCTACTGACCAATCAATTGTCTTGGAAAATGGCATCGCCAATAGAAGATCCCGTGGAGCTCGGTGCTTTTGTATACTGATATCACCCTACACCAGAGACTGACTGAAGCACTAAAGCCTTGTACTTGTTGTACTTATAAGATATGAACGTAAGCCTAATAACCGCTTTGAATTATGTTTTTATATTTTTTTCTTATTTGCTTTTCACCGCCGGAAAGAATAAGGCTAAAATTGTAATATACACTCCATAACAATACATCTAAGCAACACATTAATTTAATGAAATACCCAAATGTAAGTAGGTTATAGTCAGATCTACTCGTGCCCTAATGATGAGGCAGTGATATCATAAGCCTGTTAATTTAACGTTACGCATTCACAGTCGGGTTTTTTTTTTTTTTGCCAGCTGTCCTTACTGCATTTGGCAGCTGTGTTGCTTTTATCCTGGATGATGTGGTTAACTCCTTCGTATTTCTCTTATATTATAGTTTGCTCTTCGTTTGTAAAGTATGCCGCTCTTCTGCCAGTACACCTGTCATATTTGTGATTGGTCATATGCTGCAAACACCGCCCCATTTTATGTGAACGCGCTCATGGCTAGATGGGGAAACCCTGGGTTGATTTACCGAGTTGATAACCAGTGTCGTGTGACCGCTTAGCGTGATCGCGGTTGTTAAGCTTAGTGAATCCAGATAACGAAAAGATATCCTGGGTATGGTGAAGTTGCTTCGTAGTACAGGCCTCTTTTTATCATCGTAGTAAACACAGTGACGTGTGCTGCATTCAAGGGAGCAGCGTGAACTCCGATTTTCAGCTTTTTATAGCCATTAACACGAGCTGCTACTTATTCAAGTTACATGCCTGTGGTTAGAAATTACACCAAATTTCACTTGTTGTAAATTTGAATTTAGACGGTTTATATTCATGTGATGTAAAAATACAGCGGCACATAACATTTTGTTGCAGGAGAATAATAAACGTCTGCCGTCTTGTGAAGCGTCGTCAGATGATCGTTATTCTCGGCACCAAGTGAAGTGGACGCTCTTTAGTCACGTGACTGCTGGACCTCAAAAACACTGAGGACCCGACCAGCTTGTCAACAACTGCAAGAAGGTGTGACAGACGGCCAGCAAACTGTCTCATCGTCGACCGAGCAAACTCTGAAGCTACACCAAATCATTGCTAAACCTGTCCGGTAGACAGGCCGTCTCAATGCATTACAGAAGACCGAAAACACCGAGGGGATCATGGATGTGTACGATTTGTTTAGTAGTTGCAGAAAGGGCGACATTTGTAGAGTCAGGTAACCAACGGATCAGCTGACGTTGTTATGCCTTGGTTCTTTGCCTGCGTCCTAAAAGCTCATCTAATTTACTTTACATGGCTGCAGTTGCAACAACCTTGTTATATTATGTTTTCCCCAGTCCTACCGTACACATAAGCCTTCATTTATTTGGCCTGCTGCCGCAGCTAAACCCAAAGCTAACTGCATTGTTTTGATAATACGTAAACACGGAAGGCAGGGTTGCTAACATTAGCTTTGCTGACCCAGCTTGTAACTTTAGCTAACGTTTGTAGGTCAGCTGCTCAGTTTCCAAATGCAACGTAGCTAAGGTATACTGTCTGTCAGTGTCGGATGCTTAAAATGTTGGTATGTGGAGAATTTACTGCTGCCAGCTATACAGCTTAGCTAGATTTTAACTTATGTAAGACACGTCCTCTGATTTGGGACAGACTGGTATGTTCTGCTGATTGCGAAAAGAGCAGTAATTTGGTCAAGACAATACAAGTCAGTATAATACCCAACATTACTCTCCAGCTAACTCAGTCCCAAAGTGCA
This sequence comes from Macquaria ambigua, assembly GCA_008360985.2. Lineage (NCBI taxonomy): Eukaryota > Metazoa > Chordata > Actinopteri > Centrarchiformes > Percichthyidae > Macquaria > Macquaria ambigua. The sequence continues at coordinate 163,722 of VMKM01000565.1, read as the reverse complement.
AAAGTACTTTTCTCCAACACTGCAGGGTATAGGATATCATATCAATTTAAAATATCAGCGTTTCAATGAATGTAGTCTACATATAGGTAAAAACATACCCTGTGCACAGCAATATGTTGCTTCCATGGTGCTGATGAAAGCAGGAATTGGCATAGAATAACAAATCCAAAATCAAAGGGGTCATCAAACAGAAGGAGGCTTGTATGCTAAATAACCCTTATGTTTGTAATATGTATGCACCTGTGTGAACAATGCATCTTTCCCATTTTCCATCTTGCATTTTGCCACAGAATTCAGATATGTCCAAGCTTGCTCCTGTGTGATGCACCCATTTGTGACTGCACAGACTCCAGTACATCACTAACCACTTTACCTTTCTTTTCTTTTCTCTCTCAGATACCTTGTTGAACAAAGAGATGTGGACCTCAATGTAAGAGATAAATGGGACAGTACCCCTTTGTAAGTACACTTTAGGCAGTTATCTGGCTAACACAGCATCACAACCCTAACAACTTAAAATGTGAACGCTATTGTTCCTCAGGTATTACGCTTGTCTCTGTGGTCATGAGGAGCTGGTCCAGTACCTGTTGGCTAGTGGTAAGACTGGTATTTTGCTGTTTGTTAAGTAATGCAAACATAATAAAAGTCTAAGCGGTAAAACTACTATAGTATGATGTCATGTTGAGCATTATAATCGCACTGAAAGGTTCTGTGGTATAACCGTAGTTTTTTTTCCTTCGCTTTGCTTTCAGGTGCCAAGTGTGAAGCCAACACGTTTGACGGCGAGCGGTGTATGTACGGCTCTCTGAATGACTCTGTTCGACGCCTGCTCAAAGACTATAAGTGTGTCAGTGTCCGCGCCATGCAGCGGGATGATTTTAACTACTTTCTGCACATGTAAGGATCAAGTTCCTGTTGGCTATTCATGTAAAATCCTCTACAGAGCAGGAGACAACCTGCATACCACCACATGCATTCCTCCATCTTATCCAAACTATGTGTGTTTTTGCATTAGGTTACTGGAGCAGGGTCAACACAGCGACGTCAAGTTTCTGGTCCATGGACAAATATTCACGGCCCACCGATGTGTTCTCAGTGCACGCTCAGAGTACTTCACTGATATGTTTGAGAGCAAATGGAAAGGGAAGAACTTGATCACTCTCAAACATCCTTTGGTAGATAAAAATATATATTCTGGTTGATTAATTCTGAGTTGCTGCGTCTTGCCAGCTTTGTTATTAGATCATTATGTCTAATATACAACAATGCAGGGGTATTGTTTCTATCAGTATGGATAAAAGCGGTTTTGATTTCAGGTCAACCCTGCAGCCTTTGGAGCCATTCTGCAATATTTCTACACAGGTGGGCGTGTACTAGAGGTCAGGCTGGTCACAGTTTTAAGACTTTGCAGAATAATTCAGTCTGTACTATTTTTTTAATGCATCAGTAACAGAGATTTACCATTCTGGATTAATTGGAAATCCAACAAAAATGAACAATGAACAATATTACTCCAAAATAATCAAATCAGAAAAACAGGAAAGGCCTATACACTGGGCCTGTTAATTTATTTTCTGGTTTTCTGTCTTTCCATAAGATGCAAACCACAATGCTCATACTGGTCTATTGTATGTGTAGTCCTGTAAAGGAAAACGTACATTGACTTAAAAAGGTGTGAGTGTAAGAGGCCGAGCCATTTTAATCCATTTTGTTTTCTTAATGTCACAGGACGAATGGATATTGATATAAGCCTTGTGGAGGACTCCAGACGACTTGCTAAACAGTGCAAAATGGCGGATCTCATAGAAGAGCTGGAGAATAAATGCAAACAGGTGTATGAATTTGGTAAGACAGTACTCTTGGTGTAATACACACAGCTTTTCAAATAGTCTCAAACAAAAAGGGATTTTTCTTCCCCCCACATGAATGATGTCTGTTTTGTCTCTTATTTTCCTTTCTTTCCTCATACTGAAGTGTCCAACAAGCCAGGAGTCTGTGTGAAAGTTCTCAGCCTGGAGCCTCACACCTGTCAGCTTCAAGATGAGATGGCTCAGTTAGCAGACTGTGCACTTCCCATTGAACTAAGAGTAAGGACACGATAGCAAAAAATCAAGAACACTAACCAACACAATAGCAGTTTTAATGAGCCTATTTTGACTTCTTCTTTTTCTGTTGACTCTCCCCAGGTTGGATTTGGTGAACTTCCCTTTAACAGAGTCGACCGCTTCCCTACTTATCCTGACATCTGCTTCAGAGTCGATGGTTACAATTTCTTGTGTCATAAGGTACGAACTACAAAGCTCACACAACATTCCTCAGTCACATTACAGACCCCCACTTCCTGCCTAGATCTTGTCACTCAAATGAATATTAGAGTTGTATTTTGTGTGTGTGTGTGTCTCCAGGCGTTTTTCTGCGGACGTAGTGATTATTTTAAAGCCTTACTGGAGGATCACTTCAGTGAAGGAGAGCAGCTGCAGTCCCAGCCCAGCACCCCAGTGATTACTTTACACAACATTGCCCATGAAATATTTATCCACGTCATGTATTACATCTACACTGATGACACAGAGGTTAGTGCACAACTTCTGTCTGATAATCATTTTGTGGAATTGTTTATCAGGGATGCAAACTTGTCATTCGGTGAGAATTATAAACAGTCGCTTGTCAATCTACCAGCTGAGGAGTCATAACAAAAGATGGTGAAACAGAAGCTTCACCTTTATGGACCAATTAGTGTCCGACAAACTAGTTTCCTACTGCTAGGCATGAGCCTGTAAAAAAAAAAAAAAAAAGAAAAAGTGTGTGTGGGTACAGGGGTGTCATAAATATGCAATTTAACAGTGGATTTTTTTTTTTACTTATCCTCAAATAATTTGATAATAATACTAACTTTCTTAAGAGCTCTTTCTGTTGTATTCCACTTTAAAAATGTACTATATATACGTTTTTTAAACTTAAAACAGCTTTAATCAATGTTTTTATATTAACAATGGATCAAATGACTACTTTGATGGTTTTCCGGCCCACAACTTTACTGTTCTGATTCAATCCCACCGCTCTCATAGCAACGTTTTCGGCCGCAGTAGGCAACTGTAAGTTCTAACCCACTGTACGCTGTATCTGCCCAGCAGCAAACAGAGGACAGGCAAAGTTATTGACTAGCTTGTGAACATAGTGGAGCATTTAGTAGCTAAAGAGCCAGATGTTTCCCTCAGGAGTCGGGGGAGACCAAAACACAGCTAAAAGGTGTCAGTGTATGTCAGTGTTGTGTTTACAACTAATTTCCTCAGTTATTGCTGGTTTAAAATGTTCACTGGAATGCACCCCCTCCAGTAACCTTAGTGTGTCTTCAGATTTTCACACCCTGACATGTTTGCATTCTTGACCTGTGTAAAATACTATATATTTAAACTATATATTGGGTGGGAACATCCACCGAAAAGTACTATGACATTTTCATGATCTTTGACAATGTAACCAATGACTGTGAACACAAACAAACATATGTACAAAAGCCATAAAAGATATAGCTCAGTCCTAAGGAGGTTGATCTGTTAATAATGCATTGGAGAAAGAGTGTGTGTACTCGTACGCTCTTTATGAGTGTTGATATCCAATTTAACTGAAATTTCCCAGTGGTGCTAACAGTTTTGAATAGGACAGTGCTGTATGTCACAGAGAAAGACCATATCTCTGTGATTTTTTACCACTGGATCAAAGAAATGTTGTTGTCTTGATTACATCTATGGAGAAACAACTTTATTATCAGTCAGTGGTCAACTGTCTACAAAGCAAGAAACAGTATGGAATTACTTTTTTACAGCCTTGAGAAAGAATAAGCTGCTAACATCAGAGGTAAATTGGCTTCTTTTCACAGATAACATGCAAACCCCTTAAACAACAGCGGCAATGTTACTTGAATGCTCATCATTATTATCTGACAGCTGACTGGATATTTTTTATGTCCAGCTAACTACAGAGAACGTGTTCGACGTGCTGTGTGTGGCTGACATGTATCTGCTGCCGGGGCTGAAGCGTCTTTGTGGGAAGACGCTCGCTAAGACTATTTGTGAGGACAACGTTGTGTATATGTGGAAGACAGCAAAGCTTTTCCGTCTCTCTCGGCTGGAGGATTACTGCACAGAGTTCATGGCCAAGATCATTGATCGGGTGGGTGTCTGTCTCTCTGTGTTGACACTGGAGGTTGCTCTATTGTGACTGGATAACAGGAGAGTGTCTGGGATATCGCAGCTGGTGGCTGAAGTGCACACAAGACTTCAAATTCATGCTATCTTTACTGTATATGTACAATTATTGATGCTTATACCTTGGGTAGTGTCAGTGAAGTTCATTAACTGATCTGTGGCTTTTCCTTAAAAAAATAGTTTGACATTTTGGGAAATACGCTTATTTGCTTTCTTGCTAAGAGTTAGATGAGAAGATTGATACCACTCTCGTGTGTACGTTAAATATGAAGATGGAACCAGCAGACAGTTAGCTTAGCTTAGCTTATTTAGCAGACAGACATGAGAGTGGTATTGATCTTCTCATCTAACTCTGGGCAAGAAAGCGAGTAAGAGTATATCCCAAAATGAAACTATTCCTTTAAAGTGCTCCCATAAAGGTATCTAGCTTCTAAAAGAATAAGTACACAAACTGCTTTTTGGTTGCTATGTGAACTCTCTTGCCAACTAGTGAACTAATTAGTGAAATTAGTGCTGTTAGCTCTAAATTGTGTAAAACTCTTATCACAACTCGTATCACATCAAAACCAGAATTACAAAGTAATTTACAAAAATCAGCACAAAGAGCAAGCCAAAAAGTAAAAAGACACAAAAGAGGAATTTAAGATCACAAGTCACAATAACCTGCGTTTGCAAAAGTAAAAATATTTAAACACCAAGAATAAAAAATAGGAATTCAACAAAAGCTCAAATAGTGAATGCAGATAACAATCTATCTTTTAGTAAGTGTTTTACTGTCATTATTTTTGGTGATGTTGATGGTACTTGCCTGCTGCTTGTACATCTAACTCTGCCACTATACAAAAAGTCACAGTAAAAACAGACAGAGAGATAATAATACCTTTTGTTGTTGTGTCTGGGAGCTACACAATCCCAGTTTTGGCAGTTTAACACCTGTGAGCCGAGGTGGATGTTGTGGATGTTCTAGTCAGATACGCACAGTTCCCCCGTCAGGATAAATTTACACCTGTGTTACCTGTCTAACCTGTCTGTCACAGCTGGTGGAGCAGGCCGAGTTTGCCGAGATCATCAAAGAGGACGCTGAGTCGTTGGAGGAGCGACACGAGACTGACTCCGTCCCCCTGGTGGACGACATCCGCTACCACATCGCCAGCAACGTGCAGACTTACAGCGCCATTGAGGAGGCCAATCAGAAACTGGAGGCCTTGGAGGAGCTGCTCTCCAGCATTAATATTGACTGCTGAGCGGACGGCAGGTTGTGGTTTGTGGCTGCAGCTGCTGTTTTTAAGGTGGATGGTTTGGGAGGGGACAAATGAGAAAAACATATGCGTCTGTATGTTTGTAGGTTTTATTTTATTATACAGAGTATATATTTTCAAAGGATGTTCTGATGTTACAGGGGCATATTCAGAGAAAGCTGTTTATGTTGGCTGTTAAATGTTTCTTGGAGTGAGACATATCAAATGTGAGAAAGCACATTTGTTATGAGGTATCACATTAAGTTCTGCAAGAGGGGGTTTGAAGAAATTGTGCATTATATATTTACAACAGAATAACTTTTGAACTGCACATGCATGAATCTATTTTAATTATCATTTGTAGCTGCTAGAATTTAAACTCGCTGGTTATTTAGCACTTTTAAAAGTTCAGCATCAGCCCTCATATCGAACTCCATGACATTTTATTTGTATGCTTAAAGAAAGCCAAACGAGTGCATGCCATGCACGGACACGCACTTGATAACTATGAGTAAAAAGATGAACAGTACAGCATATGTTTACTTCACTCATCCAAGAAATATTTTTAAACTCCTTATTTGAAGTTACATAGAATATAGCTTTATGATGTATTTCATAAAATTGGTTTATTCAACCATCCAAAATTGGTTTATCTCCCTCTAACATATTCCTGGCCTTTGTTTACACCTAAAATGGAAAAACATATTTCCTGCTGCCGTGTATGACAGCAAACCTATCTTGCCCAGTGTGTGCACATGTAAATAAGGCTTTTACTAAACTGTTTGCATGTGAAATCCACCATCAACACTTGGAAATATTTAAAGATTTGTTTTCAAAATGGTGATACCATCCATTTCTCAGTTCAGATTGATAAATAACTGCTCTTGGTTTCTGCAATTAAACGCGGTATTGCAATTACGAGTAGTGTTTTATTCAACGTGTTTTATTCAACATGTCTGATGAATTTTGAAGTGTGTCATTGTGGCTTCATAAAATGTAATTGCTTTTACTTACATAATTCATCATGACTTTTTTTTTTAGCCATACTAGCAGCTCTGTCGGTAGGTCCAGCACTTTGGTCCATACTGAAATATCTCAACACCTACAGACATTCATGGCTCTCAGAGGATTATCTGTCATCACTTTGATGATCCTCTGACTTTTCATCTAGCACCATCATCTGGTCGAAATTTGGACAATACTTTGGTTTATAACCAAATATATGCAAAACTAAGGACATTCCCATTAACCTCAGATGTACTGGTAACACTAACTCTATTTAGCATTCATAAGCACTGTATAAACATTTAATAAATGTTTTAAAACACTAATGTCAAGCAGATATAAGGACAGTTTTAAGTGTTGATTAGTGTACAAAACAAATCCTCCTATGAAAACTTATTTTATATTATTACAACTGTGTTTTTCCTAAATTGTAATTCATTATCCGTTTATACGCCAGCCTCCAGCTTATGGGTGTCCACAGAAGGAGGTAAAGTTGTTGAGAAATGCATGAATAAAAATCTGCATACAACCACATTATAGTGTGTTACAAACCATTTATTAGCTTATAAGTTTACAAGTGATAAAGTGTACCCCTATACTTTATGTTTAGTGTTAATAAGCAAATGTTAGAATGCTAACATGCTAAACTATGATGGTGAACATGCTAAACATTACACCTGCTTAACATCAGCATGTTAGCATTGTCAGTATGTTAGCATACTGATGTTAGCATTTAGCTCAAAGCACCGCTGTGCATTAGTACAGCCTCACAGAGCTGCTAGCATGTCTGTAGACTCTTAAGTCTTTTTATTCGAGCAATATTTTACTTACACGTTTGGGTGAGTTTGCAGGTTTCCAGTACTTATTCAGCATTTATTCAAAGTCGAATAAATGTGAAAAAAGAAAGCTTTTCTTCCACTTGTTTCATTCTTTGATTAAAAAAACCAAACAAAACACAGATACAGTTGAATGAATCAGATGGAACACTTTCCATGAATTTACATTTTAAGAGCAAGTGTAGGAAAGGCACCTAAAGATGGCGCCATTTCTCAGCTTATCATCACTGTGGTTGCCCTTCACCACACAGAATGGCTGTTTTTTTTAGTAGAAACACACCTCTTTATGCATTATGAGGGAAACAAATAAATCAGTCATCCACATCTCTTGAGTTCATGGGAACATTTCCTGAATGGGGCTGTTTGACAGTTGTCCATTTTTTAAATCACTCATTCATCACATGTCCACAAAGGTGTAATAGAGCAATAAATAGTGAGGCACTGTTACATGATAGCAGTGATTTAAATGTGTGTATGTGTGTGTCAGTGTACTTGCGCCATGGTTTATAATTGCCGTCCCTGTGGGCTCCATCACTCTTATTTCAAAGAGTCTTGGTCTGTACGTCACCTTAATGGAGCCCTGAGGTTCAGAACAATGGGTAAACTCAAATCCCAACAGGGAGCACACTGTGGAGCAGAGCTACTGTTAGAACACATTAAAGTGCAGTTCAGCCAAAACACTACGGCCATCCATTAGACAACAAAACCCTTGGCTTCCATCCCAGTGTCTTGAAGGCTTACATGTTGAAAAAGACAAGTATAAACAACACAATTAGTTATTACCCCAGCAAGCTTCTTTTACAAAGCTAAGCAACAACCATAAAAAAGTGGTTTCGGTCTTGGGTGGGAAAGTCCAGTTTATTGGGTTTGAGATTGACATCACACTGCACAGACAAGTGGGTATTTATGCTCTGTGCAGGAAGAACTTATAGTTCTGATTACTTTATTCAATTCCCATGGAGACTGTGTTTACAAGTCAAACCAGCCTCTCTATGATAGCAGCTTGGTGCCTCAGTTAGTTCCCATTCAACATCTCTACACCTCTACACTGGCCCCAAGTCAGAGCAGGACAGAGTGAAGCCTGAAAACTGTGAGCTTGGATTTAGTTGAAAGCAAGACTTTGTCAGTTAAATTTGACCTTAAAATGTCAGTTCACACTAAGGCTTTTCAGCCGTGTTAGCAGCATGGCTCTAAGGATGGCATTGTCGGTCGTGGTCCAAACTGAAATAACTCAACAACTACTGGACAAATTGAGCTGAAATGTTCAGACATCCATGGTCCCTAGAGGATGAAGCCTAATTACTTTGGTGATCCTGATCCTCTAGCACCACCAACAGGTTGAAGTCTTTTGCTTTTACTTAAATATTTCTACAACAATTCTATGGATTGCCATGAATTTGGTGTAGATATCCAGGGTGCCCAGAGGATGAACCTTACCTGAGTGACTCTGATGATCCCAGACTTTCCTGCAGTGCCAAAAGCAGTCCGAAGTTTTCACTTATCCTGTGAAATATCTCAACATCTACTGGATGGAATGGCACTAAATTTGGTACAAATCTGGTCCCCAGAGGATGAATCCCTATGACTTTGGTGATCCCCTGACTTTTTCTCGAGCACCACCATGAGGCTCGCATTTGACGTTTTGAGTGAAATGTCTCAACAACTATTGGATGGATTGCCATGAAATTTGGTACACACACTCATGCCCCCCTCAGGATGAATTGTAATAACTTGGATGATCTTCTGACATTTTATCCACTGCCATTTTATCCACTGCCATTATCAGGTTTTTTAAATTGTCTAATACTTTGGTTTTTGACCAAATACCCACAAAACTAATGACATTCCCATCATCCTCAGCTGCATTTTGTGTTTAGTGCTGATTAGCAAATGTCAACACACTTACATGCTAAACTAAGATGTGTTAGCATTTAGCTCAAAGCACTTCTGTGCCTAAGTACAGTCTCACAAAGCCACTAGCATGGCTGTAGACTCATAGTCTTGTTTTCCCCACCTTGATTGCACAACTCTTTTGTTGTCAGTTAACATGACTAAATCTATTTAGATCTCGTGGTCAGTTTGTTTCTTGGCACAGCAGCAAAAAACACTCTTTACAGCCTGTCACGCAATTAATCAGATTGTCCCTTTGCCCTTTGTGATACTATTATCTTTAATAGTTGAAGTTAAATGCGAAGCCATATAATAACTCACAACAAAGGTCTAACATCACTGTCAGTGATTGTGATTTTAATGTTAATTGTCATTCTCAGCTGGCATGAAACCAACCTCTATAATGTGATCTGTGTTCAAATAATAATTTCCTTTTTCAAATCGATTGTAATATACTGGCATGCGTTCTGTTTGAATATCCTCAGGTTGCAGCCTCCTTTACAGAAGACACTGACTTTTACTAAAATAGTTAAATTTTATTTTCTCTCTGTCCACGTTATGACTCATATTTCTGTTGTCATGTGTCATGTGTCCAGTTTTTTTTTCCCTGATGATTTCCATCTGTTTTTGCAGAAGAAAAAGAAAATCTTTAGGAGGGCAGCAAAGGGTAAAATCACTTGGCTCTTGACTCATGCCACTGTGTGACTCATTGAGACTTCACTGTGACTCCTGTCTCCTCATGCAGGGATCTGCAAGGGCAGAAATCTACCAGACAAATGGATAAACAGCTGTTTTCTGCTTGTTCCTTTAACCCCCTAACAATAAAGGTTATAATCTGTCTGGGTGCTGGTTTGACTCCTGGTGGTTTCTTTCATTCAGGTTTTGCTGTTTCATTATCAGTTCTTACTTCAGGTGCTATTTGAATGACGTGCACAAAACAAGCAGGGCTGTGTCATTCATACCATCTGTCTGTCTGTCCTTCCAGGAACAAACATGCTCATCTCGGCCTCGATGTTCTTCTATATGTGGCTCAGATGAAGGATTCATTACATTTGGAACAGATGGAGAAAGCTGCAGGTGGTCGAACATGAGCTGTGTTGCAAGTAAGATGCGTACATAGTTTTGTACTGGAGTATTTCCATTTTATGCTACTTTATACTTCTACTTCACTACTTTTCAGAGGTAAATATTGCACTTTTTACTCTACTACATTTATCTAACAGCTATAGTTACTAGTTACTTAGCAGCAGTGGTGAGAGAAGTATCCAGATATGTTATTTAAGTAAAAGTAGCAATATAACAGTGTAAAAAAAAAGTACAAGTCCTGTATTAAAAATCTTACTTAAAGAAATTTACATACATATTATCATCAAAATGTACTTAAAGTATCAAAAGTAAAAGTACTCATTATGCAGAAAAATGCCCCTGTGAGTGATGTATTATTATCATTTCATTATTATTACAGTTGGATTTAAGGCTGAGCAGCCTTTTAATGTATTTTGGCTATGTAGAGGAGTAAAAACTATAATAGTTTCCTCTGAAATGCAGTGGACTGGAGGTATAAAGTAGCATAAATTCAGACACAGTGGTAGCCTAAAGTTTAGAGAGGCACGCTTGCCCCTCCCTCATTACCACCAGTGAGGTGCCCTTGAGCAAGACCCTTAACCCTCCAGTGGGGCTGCTCAGTGGTCAGCAGATCAGACTGTGTTGTGTTGTACTGGACAGCTTCCAGGTGTGAATGTGAGCAGAGTGTTCCTGAAAAAGAGAGCATTGCTCTCCGTGAAACTCCCCCCTGAATAAATAACGGTGAAAAAAAAAAAGTACCTCAAAATTTAAAAAATGTAATACAATTTTACATACATCTATGATGAGCTTGTTAAATATGATGCATTGCTGTAGATCAAACTACCCAACAGAATATAAAGTAGGCAAAATGCTGCTTACACATTAATGCATCAGTAATAATAATACAATAATAAAATATATAATACTATAACACTGACAGGAGCCATTCTGTTTCTGTAATGAGTAGTACATTTAGCCTTTAACACTTACATACTTTTACTTAGTAAGATTTTTGAATGCAGGGCTTTTACTTGTAGTTCAAGTTCAAGTAACTTTATTTTATTTGCACAGTTACAGAGTACAAGCACGTTGGAATTCTTGCACGGTTCTCCAAGTCATTTAAATGAGAAAAATACCATAAAAGAAAGGCGGAGTAACAAGAAAAGGAGACGGGAATATTTTTGTTAAAAAAGACAAAGAAACACAGAAAACATACGGGTCACAAATCGAGTAAAAAAAGGAGTAAAATAACATTGAAAATAAATAAAAAATAGAAATGCTGATATATATATAAGTACAGTACAGTGTAATGGGGGTATTTTTTACATTGTGGTACTTACAGTAAGTAAAGGGTCTGAATACCTCTTCCACCGTTGGAGGATCTACAATCTCTTGTGCTTACAGGTGCATATACTGTATTTCTACCACACCATCTTATGATTATAAAATCAAGTTTAACTACGACGTCTGTCTTAAAGGTGTTTAGCCATAAATGTGTTGGACAGACCTGCACATTTGCGACCTTGTCCCTGTGTATTGATATGTCCTCCCAGGCAATGGAAGACACAACTCACTGCTGCTGTCACTGCCAATATCCTAATTTGTTATTAGTTAGGGATTACGACCTGAGAGAGAGAGTGGTAAGCCCATACTTAGCCAGAGACTGACCTGAAAAGCTGTGGCTCTCTCTCCAACTCCCCCACTCCATCTTACACTCAACTTGTACATTTCCATAGTTGAACATACATTAAAAAAACAAACAAACAAAAAATAAATACTGTATGATACTGACACACATATAGAAGCATTATTTTCGGCAGTATACTGTAGTTTCAGACTGAGTTGGCACCACAGAAAGCCTGCGTTAACATTTCATTAGACAGACTTATGACTTGGGCCAGTGTAGTGTAGTCCCAGCCAGCCATTATGTAAGAAATGCCACAGTAAAGACTACACACGCACTCAACTGAACAATAGGTTCCCATCAAGAAGATCTCTTTATAGGATTGTCTTTAAATGAGAAGGGGTTCAGCAGCCAGCCTCAGTCTCTTTCCTCCCATATTTCCACTGTTATGTCATGCAAACACCCTGCTGAGGATGCCTGTAAGGTTTCATAAACAATGATAGCAGCTCAAGCTTAACAACCAGGAATTCTGTTTAACCGTCTTCTCTGAATGGAGGCCCCTCTTGGAAGTGTGTGACAGTCAGATGCTTACACTTAACATAGCCACGGTAATATGGGATTAAGCCTTACGTGCTCCCTTGAAGTCTTAGCAGCCAGGACACAGACAAGCAAGCGAGCAGTGGTCTTATTAGTCAGCTTTGTCAAAGACGGCGGGCTCTCTGAGAAAGCTGAGTAAATATATCTGGCCAGTGCGTATGTGACATCACGGGAACGATGACTACCGTTCTGCAGCGCAGGTCATTTTTTTGTGGTTTTACTTTTCCAATATGCGTCTGAGTGTTAATTACATCTTTCATCATGTGCCTATCTTGTTTGTGTGTTGGTGTATAGTGCAATGTTACGCTGAGGTGAGTCACAAGGTTGCCAGTAGAGAACACGGCCAGCTCTGCAGATAGATACAAACAGCGTCTGCATGTGAGACAGGATTACACTGTTACCATGTGACTGGTCTGTCCTTAGACAGACCTCTAACAAAAGACAGGCTAAATCTACCCAGGGCAACAACCTCTGGCCCCAAACTCTTCAAATGTAAACAATCAGGTGGACTTCTGTGAATAAATGCATCAAATGCTGTGAGGATGACAAATCCTGACATTGGAATCCTCCTTAGCAGACTAAGCTTTACAGAAAACAACATGTTTGTTGAAAAAAGTTGACCGTTTAATCTTACTTTGTTTTAGTACATAAAGTCAAAGAATTGATTACTGAAGGAAGTTATAATATCAGATATTTGGGCACAGACAACAGTTTAGCTACATTAAGTTCATGAAGTTTTACTAACAACGCAATTCAGAACAATTTTTTAAAAATCATGCAAAAGCTGTTTCTCTATTCATTTGCTGATGTTTTCTTTGTCTGCTGTTTTCCTTTTCTAGTCTCTTTTCTGCTCCCAAATTAGCTTCTACTGTTTCGTTGTTTTGGGTTTTAAAACAAAACACGCTGAAGCAGCATTTGGTTATCATGCAACACAGACCTGGAACAACCACCCAAGTGATGTTAGACAAGCCCTGACGCTGACCACCTTTAAGTCCAAACTCAAACCCTTCCTATTTTACACTGCCTACTCCACCCAGTAATGGCTAAAAAACATATCTTCTTAACTTAGCTTTTAAATAAGCCTTCATTTGTATATTTTTATTTAATTTAATTTTAATTGTTTTTTATTTAATTTTTAAAATTGTGCATGTTCTTTTATCTGTTTATTCTTACTTAATTTAAACTGTATTGTTTACTTTTAAATCTAGTATCTTTTGTATCGCTTGCCTGTATTTTTGCATTTTTATATTGTAAATCTTTTTATCTTGTTGTATTTTTATTACCCTGTAAAGCACATTGAATTGCCCTGGTGTATGAAATGTGCTATACAAATAAAGTTGCCTTGCCTTGCCTGAACAAGCCATAGGGTTGTTAATGTCAGTGTCTGATACACTATCATCTTTGTGTGTCTGCTGCTGTACACTAATTATAAACAGAAGCAAACCCAGTTTGGAGTATGGTAGAGTTAGCATCAGATCAGCAATTAGCTAACTAGAAACCTGAATTTATCTTAAAACTTTGGCTTTCATTGACGTCATCTCTGTAAAAGTCACAGTAACTTTTATTTACTAATAATAACATTAATTCTTGCTGACAAACAGTGGCATGATCTGTGTAATTAGCATTAGCTATCAAGCATGGTAGCTAACGACTGAAACAGGTTCAAACAAGATTAAAAGATTAAAAAACAACTCTCAACTTAGTTGGTGTTTATATCAGTGTCATCTAGAATGTCTTCCATAAAATCATTAACTTTGTGGTTTCAAAACTTAAGATTGAGCAACATTTCATGATCTTTTCAGCTCATTTAACCTCAATCACAGAGCAGTGAGGAGACACTTTAAAGAGGCAGAACCTGATTCTCATTCTTTCATTCGCAGCATTGATTGGTGCTTTGCAGGTAGAACCTCTAAGAACCAAGTGAGAGAATGACTTTGGACATAATAACCTTTTCTTTTTTCAGATTTTAGGACTATTAATACAATAAAGTTGCAATAAACCTACACAAAATGTTGACAACTTGTCAAAGTCAAAACGTTTCATATGAATGACTAATTTTTGACAAAAAATTCAGATAAAACCTTTTAATACTAACGTCACAAAAGGGTCTCCAAATATGATTAGGGCCTTATGAGAGAAAAAGTAATTTCACATTAATTGTTATAAACACAACTTTATCATAATGGTTAGGATGTTTACTCTGTGGACATGTCTGCTATTGTAACTTGATACAAGTTAGATAAAGCTTTCTCTCCCCCGTGTGTGTTCAGCTACTTTAGATTCAAGGTTGGTTTTTGTCACAGTTACAAACAGGGAGCGTCCAAACTTGCATTTTTTTTCAGTCACTTTCCTGTTTCCTGGCCATTTTGCCCTCAGGCGTCAGAAAGCAGTTGTCCTGCTGACAGAGCTTTTGTTCTCTGCAGGGAGAAACCATCGCTGAAACTCAAGGGGACTGGGTGGCTTTGAGACACACTTTAGCTTTACAAGACTGACATGACATGTTGCCTCTAAGGCTAATGAGGAAACATGCAAGTAAAAGCATACACAGCATAAAAATAAGGAACAAAAACAGTCTGTTATTTCCTGTAGTTTGATTTGAGTGTATTTTCTTCCATAAAATTGCACAATGAAATACTTTTGCTTCATTTCTGGGTTAATATATAAAAAAATAACAAACTCCTGAGTTTGGCAAATCTCAGCATTTGTCAGCATGCCTTCACTTCCTGTTTCTGAAACAACAATCTAGTTAAAGTTGATCTTAAATTCTATTTGTACAGTTAATAACAAATACAAATGTTAACAGTACATGATGATTTATTTAGAATATCACTCATGATGGACCTTCTGATAAACACACTGTGGTTTGTATTTGTGGGCACCATCTTGATACTTTACCTGCAATACATGACATACAAACACGTGGTCGTGCCATCTGTTTTGCATGGCTGACGCTCCGGATTAAGACAATACTACATTACAGTGAACTATATGCACAAGTCTTGCAAATATAAGAAATTATTTACATTCATTTGTTTGGCTGCACTGGATGAGATTAGAAATATTTAAAGTATTGTGATATATGGTGAAATATACCGTTAAATTAAAACGTTGAAATTATGATTCAAATGAATACATTTTAGATTTAGCATAACATTATGGTACCACTTTTTAATAAGGCACCCTTAATAAATAGTTTATAAGTTGTAAGTAATGGCTTTTTTAATGGTTTACAAATCGGTTCGTAATGCTTTATAGTTCAGTTATAAACTATTAATAATAAACTTTTGGGTTGCCAGTTGTAAAAACTCACTTTGACTGGTTAGACCTTTTGATCACTTATTTCTAAACAAGCCATGCTAGCTGCTCTGTGAGGCTGTATGTAGGCACAGTGTTGCTTTGAGCTAAATGCTAACGTCAGCATGTTAATATGCTCACAGTGACTATGCTAACATGTGCACTATGTCAGTGTAGCATATTAGCATGCTATCATTTGTTAAGAATTTGAGGATGGAACTTTATTGATTACCTTCTCTAAAGCATGGAATATGAGGAGAAAAATAACTTATGGTGGATAAAAGAGACTTTACTATAATGTTTACTTTATACAATTTATTTATGAACTGAATCAGATATATACGGAGCTCCCAAAGGGTCACGGCCGGATGTTTTTTTTCCTGAACTACTTTGGTGGTCCCTCACAATAACTTTTGCGTTTTGCGTAGATATACAATGTTTTAACTGACATGAACTGATGATAAGGAGTCCCACCACTGACAGGCTAGAGGCATGGAGACTGGATGTTCAAGAGGACATACAAGAGACTGATTGGGAAATGGTGTGCTTTAAAGCCCAAAAACAATCAATTAATACGAGCTATTACAATACAAATGGTTCATGAGAACTTACATTATTCCGGTCAAACTGAACCGTTGGTCCCCTGACGTGCCGGACACCTGTATTAAATGTTTAGAAGGATTCGGAAAGGGTACTCTGTTTCACTGTCCAAAATTAAAAATAAATACTGGAAAACAGTTGTTCTGGCTATATCTGAGATAGTTGGAACTGTATTGTTAATTTGAAACTTTAATTAACTTTAGTTGACTTTGGACTCCTGCGGGCCAGGAGGATGATAGCTTTATCTTGGAGAAAAATGGATATACCTCCGACACATGTATGAGTGAAGGAGATGGCATCTTGTATTGTATTGGAGAGACATAATGAGCAGAAGGGCAGGAGAATTTGAAAGTGTGTGGAAACCTTTATTGGAGTCAAGGTGCACAGTCATTTTGAAATTGCTGTGTTTCTACGTTCATGTTGTTGTTTTCTGTTTCCTTTTATTTTCTTCTTCATATCTCATGTGTTTTTATTTGATTTCTTTGTTAAATATGTGAAGTACGTGAAATGTTGTGTTTCTTTTCCTTTGGTGATTGTGAAAACCGTGACTACATGTTTCATTATTTAATTTAATTATTATTGTTGTTATTGTCTATTTGTATGTGTGAAATATATGCAAAATTCAATAATAATATTGTTTAAAAAAAAAAGCTCATAAAGTCTGTGTCATTAGAAAGTGGTATTGGTGGTAACTATTTTGGTGTTTAAAAAAATAAATAAATAAAAAAGATTTCAGATAGATATCAGATTTAACATTGAACATATCTGCTAAATGTTCACTGCCTGCGCTTTTGCATGTCATTGGCAAATTTTGCAAGTGAATGTAAATCAATATGTAAAGTGAATGCCATGAGAACATAGAAGTGGTAATTCATTTAGCCAGTGATTGTAGGCTAGTGAGGGGCTGTTCGAGAATCAGGTGAAGGGCGGACGGGGGGAGGCTGTCGCTTTAAGAAGTTGTTGCATGGAGAAGCTGGGGATTTTCCACTCAAACTGATATTTAACGCGCACCAGCTCGTAGAAACAATGGTCTCACAGACAAATACATCAAATTGTGTCACTCAGCGTTAAACGTAGGCAAAAACAAAACAAGGAACAACAGGCTGCTTAGCAAAACGAGGACAGGTAATCAGGCATCTTCCTTTACATCTCACGCCAGTAAATGAGGTTGATAATTTTTATATTTAAAAAACAAAACAAACTATAGTTGCTATCCGCTTTTAAACTGTCATTTTTAAGATTATTGATTTTTTTTTAAAACACTGATTATGTTACATGTCATTTTGATGTTGGACAGGAGGCGTGCTGGTTCTTTTTATTCTCTGATATAAACACATCACATTTGCTCTCTTTTCTTTTTTTTTTGGCATGATGCTGTGTCCTAATTATTTTCACAATGCTTCCGCCAACGTTGCTGCGTTTTAACCCTGCTTTAAAAAGAACTTAAGCAAATATTGTACGGGTTTGGCCTTTGAACCTGGTTTCCTGTGTTTAGAGCTGATAAGACCCCGCTCGTCGTTTCACTTTGATCATGTTTTGGAGGTCTGCGGTGATGCGTTCAGGTACGCCCCGGCAGTCACAGTGACGTGATATGTGTGTGTGTGTGTGTGTGTGTGTGTGTGTGTGTGTGTGTGTAGGGAAAAATATGTTTATTTTCTCTTGCAGGCTCCAGGTTCACCTTCACCCTCCACACCCACAAGCCATCCATGGATGAATGGATGAATGAATGAATGAGTGAATGAAAGTTTACGTCCTAGAAGAGAGTCCGCTTAAGTAGGTCTGTTGAACTAAGACCTTGACTAGCTTATATCTTGTGCTTAGCAGCACATACTTAACCTCCTTCTTCTGTCTCCGCCCTGTCCAGTGTATGACTGATTGACGTGTGTCCTTTAATAACCCCAATTCGCCCTTTCAGAGGGATAAAAGCTGAGGGGTTGCTGTAGGCCTACCTCTTTTAGCTGCTGAAAACAAAGTTCCCAAACTGGGGGGCCTGGGGCCTTTCAGGGTCCCCTGAATGGTTTATTAATATTCACAATAATTTGACCTACTATTGATTGTGAAAATGTGACTTTGCCAGTTAATGGTTTAATATTTTACTGTGAAATCAGCTCATGATATAAAAAAAAAGTTTGGAAAAATGTGTTGTCCATTGTATTCAAACTGTAAGCCTGCTTTAACATATTAACTAAAAGTCCTTCAAACCTTGAGACAAATATTGTTTTTCTGCTCAATTAAGAGATAATACTGTTTGATTGTCTTTCTAGCGCTGTGATTTCCTATATTCATGTAAGACTCCTCAAACACAACACAGAATCATTCACATGCACACAAATCTGCTCCTAGCCAAAACTCAGATCAGATCTTAGAAGACAAGACACAATAAATCCAAAACTCATGATGTGTCGAAAAAACAGATCCAGTTTGACAGTATGAAGTTGCCTTTATTCAACAACTAAACCCTTTTCACAGGCTTTCTGTGAGCTATGAGTTATGAACACCACAAGGTTTTTACTTGATTAAGGGGGAACTCTTTTATGAGATGACCCACATGAAACGGGCCTTTCTTTCTGTTGCAAGCATCTACCTTCAAAATACAAACCCTGTGGTCTCTCTCACAATAGGTAAGACAGTGTCTGTCAAAGGTTACACAACCAAAATAGTATACAGAGCATGACACTGACCAAAATATGATGGATTATGGCGTCATGCAGAGCTAAGAGGTGTCAAAGGTGTGTGTGTGTGTGTGTGTGTGTGCGTGCGCAGTGTTTAAACGACAGCTCGTCATCAGCTGATCCTTGTCCCCCATTTAACTGTGCAAATCCTGCAGAGGAATTTATCAGTTTTTAATTGACTCTTGCATGCCAGCTTTTGTCCAGCCATTGCGAGCTCTCAGAGCAGTGAATGGTATCCAAACAGACCATGGACAAGCAGAGGAGACACATTACCTTATTAGGAATTGTTATAAGCTGATACTGTACTCGTTTACATTTCCCAGATAACAAACCACATGTCATTAAAGAATGGAAGACAGTAATTCGAAATGTCCCGCATACCAGGAATTATCACAGCATACGCATGTATAAAAATAGTTTTCACACAAAGATGCTTGGAAGTGGCGTGGTGATGTTATGAGGGGCTTGTTATGAATGCTTGCGTCATATTTTAGCGTGTGCAACAAAAAAAAAGGCACTTAAACTGAATGCTGCCTTCAGTTCATCCATTCATACAAGATCATAATTCAAGACCGACCCCCAGTGTTGGACCAGCCCAGCCTTTCTTTTCCTCTGACTTGTCCTCTGTGTCTCCAACATGAATAAGAAGTGTGTGTGTGTGTGTGTGTGTGTGTGTGACACACTCACCCCCCACCACTTGGCTGTGTGTATGTTTGTGGGCAGGGAGTAGTGGGAAGTGGAAATTTACAGTCTCCCACGTTGGTACCTGAGTTGTCTGTCACAGCGAGGCAGCGTCCAATCTCTACTTTGGATTTAATTGTCTTTAGCAAAGGGGCGGGCCCTGCTGTCAGCTCCACTTCTTGTGCCCCGTGTCGGCATAAAGGCATTCAGTACAGAGGAATGGTGACAGCTGAGAGAGAGGAACTCTATACATAGTCGCAGCCATGAAGGAAATGTAAGTTTTTTAAAACTGCTTTACTGGAAAGGGGACTTAATTTTTTAAGTATAGTCAAGTTCTTCTGCATGAATGGGTTGAAAATAATCAAATCAAAAGCAGTGCAATGCTTTGGTGGATATTGTAAGAGTCTATTTGTTTGTTTAAACGTTAAATAAATAGAGAAAGTAGATCGATTTTATTGTTGTCTTTTGTGATTCATATTGAAAGGATTACTTATTAGGAAGAGTCAGTGATTTCAAATGAACATTAGTGAGGGTTTAAGCAATAATAATATTGTGCAGAGATGTTTTATTTTATATAAGGTTAAATAATTTGTAGTCAAGTATGTCTGCATTAAATCCCAAGGACAGTTTGCCTTAAGTCTTATCTGGCGGGCAGCAGACAGCCTCCTAACACCATGCAGGCAGCAGGTGAAAGCATACGCTGAGCAGAGCAGAGTAAAACAGGGGGAAAAGGGATAAGAGAGAGAGAGAGAGAGAGAGAGAGAGAGAGAGAGAGCGAAACAGGATGAGGAACAGAGTGGGCAAGAACTGATCCAGTTATGTAAGGAGGTCTGAGAATGGAAAGCGGTTCAAGTTGACTTGTCATGCATAACAGGAAGAGCGAAATCCTAGAAAATGATGGGACCCAGTGTGCACACAGAGGGATGGAGGGGTTGTTGTTCAAACGTTAATTAAGTGAGGAGACACGTAGTTCCCAGAAGGAATGTGGAAGGTTTCGGGGAATCTTATACTTAATGTGGTTGTTGATAGAAGTGCCCATTCCTGAGAGGGGGAAGTTGTTATTATCGCTGTTATTCCATTCTGAGTTGTTGTCCTAATTTAATTTCCGCTTATTACCTTCCATTTTTAAATGTTCCCCTTGTTCTCAACAGTTTTAAACTTTGTTTTCAACAAGAATAAAACTCAGGTTCACATTTTGGAGGCTTGACACTTTTCTGTACAACTTGTTCTTTTATCTGAGCTTCGATGAACAACGCAGTTTAAATTTATTTTTGGGCGCCTCAAGAGTTAAGGAGAAGTATTCGGCGTTGCTCTGCAGACTTCTTCTCTGTAAAAGAGGATGAAACCTTTCTCCCTAGTATTACAATTAATCTCAAACCTTACAATTAATCATAGCTTTCTCGTTGTCCCTCTTTTGTTCTTTATTATGCCAGCTGGGAGCTTAAATCCCATTCAGTCTTGATGTGTCTTTTGCAGTTATTCCTGTCCTATTAGGGTTTCTTTTCTCCTCTTTGGCTCATGCGGGGAAATGGGATACCTCAGTCAGTAATAACAAATCCTGTCTTTCTTGGAAAGGCGGTTTACAGTGTAAACACTCAAGTGAACTTAAGCTGTTGTATCATCCTGATAGCAGCCGGGACTTTGGGAATGCAGAGGGATATCTTCCTCTTTAGATTTAGATTACGGCGGGCCAACTTGCTGCTGATACAGTAGCATAAGAGAAAGCTAAAAGAAAACTTTCCCTTCGGGGCCTGGCGAGGGCGCGTATCGTGTCCAAACATTCCCTTCCTTTTCCTTTGGTGACAATGTGCCCCCCTCTGAGTAGAAAAACCCACCCTGAGACAGAGTAAAGTTGGAAAACAAGGAGCTACATGTACAGCTAATAAAAAAACAGTGGTGTGAATATGCACACGCTGTCTTTAAGTGGTTGTCTTACAGTTTGGGTACTGTTTTAGCTGTACAATTTGAAGCACTGGTTGGTTGACTGAATGATTGAGGCAGATATAAAAACCACAGTGTGTATTTTCACAGTTTGATTGTCCCAGTATAATGTACATTGCACTAACTGTGTGAGATTGGTGTTGGATATTCCTTGTTAAATGCTCGAATTTATATTTTATCAGGCTTTTGCAGTCTGTTTCAGCTCCCCAAACATTTCTCTGGTCTGAATGACCTCCATGCATCAGTTGTTCAGATTAGCAAGATTAGCAACATAGTACTGTATATCATGTACTCATTGGTTACACGGCATGCTGTAACGCAATCAGGAGACAGCATTAACTCCCTAATGCTCCTCCCTATCTGTGTCTTATCCCACACACCTCTGTCTCTCTTTCTCTTTGTCGTTGTCTCTCTCCATCTTACATGTCCCTTTTTCCTTTTTTGCCGCCCACAGCATGGCACAAAAAGAGAAGCTCCAATGCCTGAAGGACTTTCACAAGGACACCCTGAAACCTTCACCGGGGAAGAGCCCCGGCACGCGGCCCGAGGACGAGGCTGAAGGCAAGGCTCCTCAGAGGGAGAAGTGGGCCAGCAAGCTCGACTTTGTCCTGTCTGTGGCCGGAGGCTTCGTTGGATTAGGAAACGTCTGGCGCTTCCCGTACCTTTGTTATAAAAATGGTGGAGGTAGGCAGGAGACACACAACAGATGCCAGAGTGTTAAGCCAAAAAAATGGTGATTGCGTAGCAAGAAGATGTCTTACTCTGATGCTGATTCCTGTGTCCATTACCCAGGTGCGTTTCTCATCCCTTACTTCATCTTCCTGTTTGGGGGTGGCCTGCCTGTGTTCTTCCTGGAGGTTGCACTGGGCCAGTACACCTCTGAAGGAGGGATCACCTGCTGGGCCAAGCTCTGCCCTATCTTCACTGGTCAGTCCAAGCACATAAACACTGCACATACTCACACACAGACAGAGACACAGAAAGCCTTGCATGTCAGCACAAATCCCTGACAAGATCATTTCATATTTAGCGCTGGGTAAAAGCCTCATTTGTCCAAACAAGAATTCTGCCCTGATTTTCTTCCTGTTTCAGTCCAGTATTCATCATTATTCGACATTATGTTCTGCGGAGGTGCCCCCGCCCTTCTCCCTCCCAGTGTAATTGGACCAGTCTTAATTCATTAGGCTGCTTTGTGTTGTGTAATTGACATTACACAGTAAAGCAGGAGTTGAATATTGAGAGAACTGAACATGGAGTATCACTGAGGACGAATTATATTGGTATACTTTAATTCCAGTGGCAGCTTCAGGTAGAGCATACACACGTATACATATAAGGGCACAGACACGTATGCAAACAGAAATATACAAACATAAACACCACATGCTTGAAGGTGCTCCAAAACATAAAGTCATCCTTGGATTGCAGATTTGGTGTGTAGAACGAATTGATGAGTTCTTGGTTACCATGGAAACAGACTAGCAAAAAAAACCCAAAACATCAAGTTGCCTAGCAATGGGTACAGTCTCATGCAGCAGGTCTGCATGAAAAGATAATTTTTGTTGACACGGATCTGCAGCATGGACCCACTTGTTTTGTCTTTGCGTATAGGGTATTATAAATACTGTATGTTGTCTGTGGCAGTGTTGGGTTCTCTCACCGGTCTCTTTTGACCTGAGATCACCATGAGCTACTGATACTCTAAGACACTCTAGGGCCCCTCATTGCTCTTAGGTGCAGCCCTCTACCGTTGAGTGACAGCTGTAGACAAGCACTGAAGCACCGCACCTTCAGCAGCTGCTGTGACGCTCCTTACTCATGTTCACACGCGGGACATGACATGAAGGGAGGAAACTGTGCAGCACCGGATCTCCAGCAGCTGCTGGTGGTCTCCGCTATTCACGGAACGCTGAGGCTGCTGTCTGTCCATCTGGCGCAGCGTCTGGCACAGCAGAGAGAGTCCACAAGTGGCCGCAAAACTGGCAAATCACAAATCTCTCCATTGTCCCCCCCCCTGTGTTTTCATCACATGGAGAATTCATGACTTTACTCCCTGCACACCAGCACACAGTCGAGTACACACAAACCCACCTGTCACAGCAGTGACTTGTCTATCAGTTTGCGTTTGGAATCTGGGAACGAGGAGGTGGGGGCGACAGAGATGATGAGTTTAAAAATACTCCTGAGCAGTGGAAGAGTACCGGGGATTTCTGTGTCCAGGTTCGTGGCAAAGTCATCTAAAAATAGTGTAAAAACACTAAGGACATTATAACAGTGGATAGCAGAGTCAAGCTTGGCATGTTTTCCCCTCTTTGAGTTGATAAAGAGTTAGTTGTTCTTTATGTTTGTGATAGTCTGCTTTTAAAGTTGTTTAAAAGCAGCAGCCTCGTCCTCACTCAAGCGGTTTAATTGTTTACATAAAGTCCTAATTTAAAGAGTAATTTAACACCAGGCTGAAAATCAGTGTTTTACTGCCCTCTCTGGTTGAAAGTTTCAAGTGTGGTTGGGTGTGGTCCAAAGTGTGCTCCGTTTCACCACACCCAACAGTGATGTACTGACACACCCTGGAGTACACTTCTACGTCACTGCAGCAAGGTGAGAAGTTAAACCACTGAAGGTCAGCAAAAACAAGATTTTCAGCTGCTGTTAAAGCGGCTATAATCAATACTTTTTATCACACTAGATCATGTGACTAGTGAAAGGTGTTGCTTGCAGTGGTGAACTCACAGAGACTTATCACCTGACTCTGCTGTTCCCCTCAGCTCTAAGGAGCCTTACAGCTCATTGTTCACGTCTGGTTCACACTCATCAGCGTTAGGCAGCTAATTTAAGCGAAAAAGCTCGTAAAACCCACCAAATGGGAGACACACAAAGTCAGCGACTAGCTGGTGAACATAGTGGAGCATTTAGCAGCTAAAGAGCCAGATATTTCCCTCAGGAGTTGGTGGAGACCAAAAACAGAGCTAAAAGAGAGTGAATATGGGATTTACATTCATCAGGTGACCAGAAACACGACTCCAAATGAATGATAATGTTGCTTTGTATCAGCTGGATGTGTAAATAAACAACTGTTTGCCAACATGTCAGTGTTAGCTTGTTTTTGCTACCCCTGTAGCGATAATAACAAAGTGGCCATTGCATGTTGAAACTAAGCTATCACACAAGCAAAACCTTAATTGTAAAATCTGGCTTTAAAAAAAACTGTCTTGGATGAAATTTTGAGCTGATGTTAAAATTTGCCTTCTTCTTTCCTTCGTCTCTCCAGGTATTGGCTATGCCTCTTTCGTGATCGTATCTCTACTGAACATCTACTACATTGTGATCTTGGCCTGGGGACTCTACTACCTGTTTCAGTGCTTTCAGCCGGAGCTCCCCTGGGCAAAATGCAAGCAGCCCTGGAACACAGAATACTGTGTAGAGGACACAGTCCGCAAGAACAAGACCCTGTGGCTAGCAGCCAACATTACCAACTTTACCTCCCCCGTCACTGAGTTCTGGGAGTGAGTATCCACTGACAGCATGCCTAACACACTCACACACACACACACACACACGCGCACACAGGCACACTGCCTCTTTATCTTGCTTGCGTAAATGTGTTTGCACAGGCACAATTCCTGCAAAAGGCACAGTTTACTTTTAGTTCTCCACCAGTTTATTATAAAATGCAGCTCCTGTCAAACTAAACTGAAATAACAACTGGAAATCTCACTATTTTTCATGCCCATTTTCTTCATTACATGGTTGAATTTGATGGCAATTCATCACAACAAACGGCACTAAAGCAGAAGTGTTTATGCAGCATCAGTAACTTAAAGGTTCCAGCTTCAAAGCTTTTCCAAATAGTCTTCTCACCATTTTAGTATATTCAGAGTCTGGACAGGCCAGAGCAGCAGAACAGCACAGAAAGGCCAACTCATGTGGTCTATTTGATTTCCACTTTTATTGTCCTTTTAATTAGTCTCTCGTGATCATGGTCTAGAGTTGTCACATTGCATACTTCCTTGGGTGTGTTTGAAAATGTAACCTCTTCTGTTTCAAGTCCCACAAACTGCCATTAACCCGTCCTGTGCCTCTGTATCCTCTGCAGACGCAACGTCCTCAGCATCTCCTCTGGGATCGAGGATATAGGGAAACTGAAGTGGGATCTGGCCCTGTGTCTCCTAGCAGTGTGGGTTATCTGCTTCTTCTGCATCTGGAAGGGAGTCAAGTCCACTGGGAAAGTGAGTTCTGAGGCGTAGACACATCCTGTACTTATTGTGTTGCCTGGATGCTGTTTGGCCTTTTTACTTTTTACCCCAACACCCCAGTGACAAAACACTGTTGCTCAGAGAAAACCCACATGCTTGGAAGGCAGTTAATTTGGTTGATTTAAAGACACAAGCCTCTGTGCTGTCCTGGAAGTTACTTGTTGGCCAGACTCACTGTCGGCTGTAAACAGTTGAGTGCCGCTCCTTAGCCCTCTCTCTGTTTCTGTTAGCGGGACAGAAACTGAGCCAGAGCCAACAGGAGGAGCTCTGTGAGGAAAATGATTAACTCTATTAAGAACTATTTGTGGGTTTATATCCGTATTTAACGAAAGGTTCATTGTTGTGATTAGTGTGCCTTAAAATGATCACTGTTAATCTTTAACCAGATAGCAATTCAGAAAGTGAGAATCCTTTATGCACTGTAGTAGTAGTGCTTCTTCGTGCTCTATTGGGAATTCATCTCAAACCTACTTTTTCCCTGTGTAAATACTTGGGGTAGGAGGAAATTGTTAGCAGATAAAAAAGAACAATGTTTCTTTTGTCCTGCAGTTGGAAAAATATGAGTTAGAAATGAGAACTTAAAAAGGAAGTAGTGTTTATCCCATTATATCTCAAGGATGATGAGGCATAAGTCTAGACTGTTCAGTATTTTGGCTAATAATTCATTTGTCCTGTCTAGGTGGTGTACATAACAGCAACTTTCCCATTTGTGATGCTGATTGTGCTGTTGGTGCGTGGAGTTACTCTGCCTGGGGCATCTGAAGGGATCAAATTTTACCTTTACCCTAACTTGACCCGCCTTCAAGATCCAGAGGTAGGCTCAAAAACTCTTCTTCTCCTCTTTTTCTGTTCTGTTTTTCTTTCACATTTATGTCTCCAGCCATTAAAGGAATAGTTTGACATTTTAGGAAATACCCTTTTTTGCTTTCTTGCTGACAGTTAGAGATTGATACCACTCTCATGTCTGCCGGTAAATATGAAACTACAGCCAGCAGCCGGTTAGCTTAGCATAAAAACTGGAAACAGCTAGCCTGGCTCTGTCCAAAGGCAACAAAATCCACCTTCCAGCACCCCTAAAACACATTAATTAACACATTATATCTTGTTTGTTTAATCCGTACAACCAATATGTAAAAAAGTCTTCGCTGTTAGGTTGCCAGGCAACTAGACTTCAAGAAGGGACTGTGTCCAGACTAGAAATAGTTCGACATAATCCACCATAAAACCACAACATGTCGTTTTTACTTACTTGGTTTTGAACGGATTAAAAAGATAATTAAGTGTTAATTAGTGAGCTTTAGAGGTGCTGGTAGGCTGATTTTGTTACCTTAGGACAAAGCAAGGCTAGCTGTTTCCAGTCTTTATGCTAAGCTAAGCTTCATAGACAGACATTGAAGTGGCTTCTCATCTCTCTGAATCTAAATCACTGTAGTGTAGATGTATAGTTTTACATGCCAAAGTTTTTTTTGTTTGTTATGTAACTCGATTACATCATTTCTCATGAGCGATTAGATTAACATCAAAACCAAGCACACTTGTCGAGATCGGCAAGTCCCCCTGTGTCCTGTGCAAAAAGCTGAGGTTTTGAAATAAATGAGTTTTAACAGTGCCTCACAGAGTACATGATGTTCATGAGGTTTCAGATAAAATGACTGACATTTCACCATTACACCCCGCTCAAGAGCACAGGTATATTTCATTTGCTGTTTTTTTACCTTTTCTGTTTTGGAGTCTTTGTAGAAGCTTTGCTAATGTGGAAATTGTTTTGACTGTTATTGCACAGCAGCTTAATTTAATTAGTGGTTGCAATAGATCACATGGCTACTAATGTGTAAAAGGGGTTGCTCGTAGTGATGAACCAACAGCGAATTATCACTTGACTCTGCAGCTCCCCTCAGGTTTTGGTTTTCCAGCTGCAACTTTACTGTTTTGGTTCACTCTCATCATGTGTCATTTTCGGAGTCAGCAGGCAGCTGATTTCAGTGAAAAAGCTTTCAAATTCAACGGACTGTGTCCTACCTGGTCAGCACCGAATGGCAGACAGACAAAGTCAGCGACTAGCTGGTGAACATAGTGGAGCATTTAGCAGCTAAAGAGCCAGATATTTCCCTCATGAGTTGGTAGAGACCAAAAACAGAGCTAAAAGAGATATCCAAATAACCAACTGTTTGCTAACAAGTTTGCCATATCAACTTAAAAGGTGACAATATGTCAATGTTGTGTTCACAACTGGTTTCTGCTGCTCCCAAGTTGCCAAAAAATCAGTTATTGCAGGTTTAATCAAATGTTTGCCTTCTCTGCATGAGCAATCACTTGTACTTTTGATTAGCTGACAGTAAGCAGTTCATGATGAAATTTACCAAAACACATTTTATAACAGTTTGACCTCTGTCTCCTCAGGTGTGGATTGATGCGGGAACCCAGATTTTCTTCTCCTATGCCATTTGCCTGGGAGCCATGACGTCGCTGGGGAGCTACAACAAATACAAATACAACTGTTACAGGTGAGCTGTGTTTCCGCTGGGGGGGAGTGGGACTGTAGTAGTGACAGCAACTCGTGTCAGAGACGGTTGCGTGAAAAGAAAATGGGAACTTCGGTTCCGCTTGTGTTCATTAACAACCTCCATGACATATGTGTGACATAGGGACTGTTTGCTGCTGGGAGGCCTCAACAGCGGTACCAGTTTTGTGTCTGGCTTCGCAATATTTTCCGTCCTGGGCTTCATGGCACAAGAACAAGGGGTGGACATTGCCGATGTGGCAGAGTCAGGTACGAGGGTCCAAGGTGATGGCAGCAGTGATGGTGGGCGCTGCTGCCAAACAAAAAAAAAAAAGAAAAAAAAAAGACAATTGGAAATTTATCAAACGAGTTAGTCAAGCAACAGCAAATTTTAAATCAGGGGGAAAAAGTCATTTAAGTAATTGATTTAAGTCTCGGAAACGATGATGCTGAAATGTAGAGGTATCGGCAATTGCACACTCCTTGAATAAAAGCCTCAAAGAAACAGAATTGTTACTTCAGTGTGAAATATGTTCCACCTTTTCTGAGGACAGATTACATTGCATTGGTCACGTGCTGTGTGTTTTAGCTACACAATGAACTGTGGTGTTCAAGAGCTCCTGGGACATCATCATTATTACAGGTGTTCAATGGCACCAGGTGTCCTCATGTCCCACACTCAACCTGTTCATGTCATTCAGTAGCTTTACATCTTTTTGACCAAGGGAGATTGGCACCGTACTGTTTGTACTGTACTGTATGTGCGCTGGCACCCTGAGGAGATTTTTCTGACCAGCAGCACTGCACTGTAAGACCAGTTTCTCTTAACAAGCTGTGGATCTCCTGAGCTGGACGCCACCGGTTCTGTTTCTGCCTTCCTTTTTTTACTCTATGTGGACTTTGAAGGAGATGCGTCTTCTTTCAGCATGCTCGCTCTGTTCAGTTAAAATCAAACTCTTGCTGTCTTTAAGACTGCAACTTGAATATAATCATGTGAAATTAAACTACAATTGTATGACAATGACAGCGATTCTGTGATGGCATGTTAGTGTGTACATACAAGATAGTCCATTATATATGAAAACATAACCAAAATTCATAAATGAAAGCATATTTTTCGTAGAGAACTGATCTGCCTTTTGCTCAGCTGTTCAATTGAGGCACTAGTTTATGTGATTGCTGTCTTTGTGTCTCATGCTCTTATTATGTCCTGCTGAATTGGTTCATGGCTTTGCTAAAATCCTCATCTGTTTTGTTTAGATTGATTAGATTAGATTCCACTTTATTATTGTTATTGCACACAGTAAGTACCAGTACAACGAAATGCAGTTCAGCATCTTACCAGATAGTGCACACAGTAACAAAAGGGCATACAAAGATATATGAATATCTAGCCGTATAGGACAAAGAGGGATGTAACTGTCATATATACCAAACAATACACAAAATGTAAAGCAGCTATGATGTGTCAGTAGTATGTAACTATAATAAGCACAGTATGAATAGAAGCTTATGAATAGTATGTGCTGTAAAATGGTCTGGTTATGTTATATACAGTATAAACAGTAGGCAGTTATGTAATATGTACAGTGTAGAAGAGACAATATGTACAGTTGAATATGGTTGTTGCTATTTACTACACTACACACTACACAGGACACTAGAGCATGAAAAAACACTCTAAGGGGAATTTTACTACCTTATAGCCACTTAACACATAGAGCCAACAAACAATAATCACTCAATCCAGTTCAATCTATCACGTCTTTCAATTGTTGAACATATTAGATCATATTTGCTGTAGATTACTGGCGGTGCCAGACCCCGCTCAGCCTCTCTAGCTCAATGTTTACATTATTTTTCCAATCCCCTTATGTCGTCCAAGCTGAAATCAGATAGAAATGTTAATTCCGTCCTCCGCCCCTTCTCCCCATCCCCACTATGTTCTCCTTCCAGGTCCCGGCTTGGCCTTCATCGCCTACCCTAAAGCTGTGTCCATGATGCCGCTGCCAACCCTCTGGGCCATCCTCTTCTTCATCATGCTGCTGCTTCTGGGCCTCGACAGCCAGGTGAGTATTTTTTGACTATCCCTGCAGTGCTGCCAAGCTATGTGCACACTAGCTGGTTGGTGTACTGCCACACACAGACGCCTTCCAGATCCCATGGGTTAGTTGGCTCCTGCCAGCCCCAATGTGTAAAACACATTTAGTGCCTCTCTGATCCACATCTAACGTCTCCAAGGTATTAGATAACTGACAGACAGGAAAACCAGCCCGTCCCCACAAAGGCATTTTACTACCACTCTCTCCCACACTGTGTCAGGATTATAGCCCTTTTAATGCCCTGTAATTGCACAAATTAAGTTTCTATAAGTTGATGGACATTTGCCAAACATTTAGCTAGTAGAAGTCATTATAATAGCTGCCATGCAAGTCATCTAACTTTCATGGGAGGCAGATCTTTGATTAAGACAAGATAATCTAAGTAGACAAAACACAAGTGTGCGCCCGAGGGATTCTCCGGCTATATCACATTTCCTGCCTCCAAGTGTAATTCTACTCGTGTGCTAACTCAGTCCTGCACATGGCCGGCCACTCACCTCAGCCAACTGCGAGATCATGCCGATGCTCTAAATTTGAGCACATGTAAATACTTACACGAGTGAGGCTATTTCCATGAAAGAAATGGTGCCAGTGACTGTGTGTGTGTGTGTGTGTGTGTGTGTGTGTATGTGTGGGTGCCTTTTTTGACCATAAATTTTATGCAGATTTGTAGTCCTGAATGATATATATTGTTAACATCGCTCACACATACATGCCACTGTTATGTAAGGGGTTTTTGTTTGGTTTTCGTGAAACAAAGGAGCATGTTCTTGGTGCGTAAAGACACTGTACTTTGATAAATAGGAACAATTTCATAATTTTGTTATGACGTTATGTAGCTTATGAGGCAATGAGGAGACACAGGGGAGCAAGAGAGAGACAGGGAGACGGAGACAGTGATTCACTGTTGTTTTGTTTCTGTTGTGTCTTGGTAGCAACAAACCAGTGCTGCAGAAAGGAGCCCTGTTTAAATTCTCATTACTGCCCAACAAAGACAGCTCTCATTCTCTAATCACTGGTTTGTAGAGCTGCATGCACACAGAAAAGAGACATTGTTTTTTTTTCTTCCTCTGAGACCTTAATAGTTGCTTTTGTCCCCACAGTTTGTTGAAGTGGAAGGACAGATCACCTCTATTGTGGATCTATACCCGTCCGTCCTCAGGAAAGGTTACCGACGAGAGATCTTTATAGCTGTGATGTGTCTCATAAGCTATCTCCTGGGGCTCGCCATGGTAACGAATGTAAGTTCACCAACAGTCACTTCATGGAGCTTCTGCTGCTCACTTATACTGCTTATCCTGTTTAGAAAAGGAAAAGAGACTGTGTGTATTCGGATCAACAGCAGAGATAACGCCGCAGACTTTCCACTTGCCCGTTGGCTGGTGCATTGTTACGACCTAATATGGCTTCCTACCACCTTCACCACTCACATCCTGTGTGTCTGAATGGAACAATTTGGAATGCCGTTTTCCGTTTAGCAGTTAACCGTGCTTCAATGGCGTCTCAGCACCTGTTGAACTCTGCCTCTATTGGTAGGGTGCCAGCATTCTTGTGCACTGCTTTCAACACCCCCCCACCACCCACTCTTCTGTAATACCCCCATCTATCTCTGTGACTTTTTTTCGTTCCACACACATCAGAGAGATAATTAATGCAGCTTTCTTTCTCTTCTTTTTCCAGGGTGGCATGTATGTGTTTCAGCTCTTTGATTACTATGCAGCCAGTGGTGTGTGCCTTTTGTGGGTTGCATTCTTTGAATGCATTGCTGTAGCCTGGGTGTATGGTAAGTGGAAACGACTCTATGTGTTTCTGTAGTGTGTGTCGTTATTCAAAGTAACAATCCTGAAGAGTTGAAAAAAAAAAGCACAAATGATCTCTTTGGTGGTAAACAATGGTGTCCTTGGGGTTCTTTCCAGGTCAGTAGTAAATATGTTTAACTGCATGCAGGGGCGTGGTGAGAGGGGTGGGGATGGTGTTGGGGACCCTCTAGATTTTGATTGGCCATCCAGGGTTGCCTCCCACCAGATAACGGAAAAATTCTCTTGAAAGAAGCGCCGAAGTGACTTGCTGAAAAAAACGATAAAAGGAAAAAGTGTCGTAGTGTTGGGACAGGAAGTTTAGTGTTTACCTGCAGTGGATGAATGTCTGTGTAGGAGAAGATTGTTGTACTCTCATGTTGCTTGTACACGTTCTAGTTGTGCTCTCTGGGATACCTCTTTTCTATGTCCCTGGCCTCCAGGATTACAGATACAAACAAAAACTAAGAGCTGCTTGGCACAACTTCACATAAATTGTGGGAGAAAGTGCAGGTCGCTTATTTAGACAAATTGCTAATGAGCAAGCTACTCGCCAGATGTAAAAACTGAACTAAAAACAGAATTAAACAACATTCGGTTAATATGTACAAAGGAGCATAATTACAAACATCAGGCAGATGTACAGCACAGTAAACACACCCCACTAAGCAATGCAATAAAACACAGTTCACCACAATTAACACTTGAGGAGAGATAAATGATGAGTAAGCTAGCTGTAACTGACAAAGCCGAGACTGTTTATACTATATACAGTATATTGTACATGACCCAGTGGAAATATATGCTGCAGATTAGGGCAGACAACAGAGATAAGGGGCCATAAACCTGCTAATTCCCGAAGGTAGATATGAAGGTCATTCTACAATAACAAACAATAACGCGTGAACAGTAGAGACTGATGGTATATTATGTACAATATTCATTATTATGACAAATATATGCCAGAACTCATGTTATTCTGTATTCTCTTTGTGTTGGATAGGAGTTGATAATTTCTATGATGGAGTTGAGGATATGATTGGCTACAGACCAAACCCATGGATGAAATGGAGCTGGACCATAATCACTCCTGTCCTCTGCATGGTGAGAGATCAGCTGCAGCTTTTGGCGTGTCACTTTATTGTGTTGGGGTCATGTGACAAATGTTGATACGTACTTTCAAGGTCACAGAGAGGTGTACAACTTGCACTAAAAGAAGCATGTGTTTGTTTCCCAGGGTTGCTTTGTTTTCTCCCTGGTGAAGTACAAGCCCTTGACCTATAACAAGGTGTATGAGTACCCTGACTGGGCCATCGGTCTGGGCTGGGTTTTAGCCCTGTCCTCCATGATCTGCATCCCCATGGTGATGGTCATCAAGATCTTACAGTCTGAGGGACCCCTAATCGAGGTGAGCTGACTTAAACCTTTAGTGCTTATAAAACTAATAGTTTGAAATTTTCGGAAATACGCTTATTCGCTTTCTTGCAGAGAGTTAAATGAGAGGATCGATATCACTCTCATATCTGTACCCTGAATACGAAGCTAGTACCAGGAGATGGTTAACTTAGCTTAACATAAAGACTGGAAATGGGGAAACAGCTAGCCTGGCTCTGTTCAAAGGTAACAAAATCCACCTACCTCTAAAGCTCACTAATTAACACATTATATTTCATTTGTTTAATCTGTCTTTCGGTAGCATTGCTAGCTTGTCTACTTGTAGGCTACTGTAGAAGAAGGTAAACAGTGAAGAAGCACATAACACAATTGCCCTTGCAAAATTAACCAGTAAAAATCTTGTTAATCAACCTGCCGTGTTTCTTTCACCTCAATTTAGTTTTGGCAAATCGTGATTTGAAAATGCAAAAATTATGAAGATTTGTAGCTAGCTAACCTCCCTCCAAAATATGACATTATATCCATATTCATGCAAACATAACTTCTAGTTATTCAGACACAAAAGTTTCACAAAATCTTTAATGTGGGTCTGCCCAAAGCTGGTGGACCCATTGAATTATATTCATATATATATTGAATTCATATTCACAATATAAACGCACTGTAGTGTCCTATACTCCCATAAGCGAATGGAAGGTAGCTAATGCTAGCTGATGTTAGCTAATATCCAATGCCTAGTGAAATATAAAGAATGAAGAGGGCACAGCTCAAAGCCATTGTAATTAGTAGACAACAAACATAATTTTCAATCATCAATTCCTACTGAAATGTGTCCCTTGTACCATTTTTTTCAAATAAAGAAATCATAAAACAACATCATCAAACCCACAGTCAGTGTGGTGAGCTAGATAATGCTGTAACACCTCGCACAGTCAGCCAATAGTGGTCAGCTGGCGGTAAACGTGCTAGCAGATTAGCTCGCTAGCGGTCGTGCTAGCTAGGCTTCCCCTGTTGGTCACATAGCCCTCGCCCTGAAGGTTGTCGCAGTGCTTTGAGAGTCTACCCTTATCGATACCGTGAGGTTGCCAGGCAACCAGGGTGGCTTTTTTCATTTGCTTCCAGTCATTATGCTAAGCTAAGCTAATATGCTGCTGGCTGTAGCTTCATATTTAGCACACATACACGACAGTGGTATCGATCTTCTCATCTAACTCTTGGCAAGACAGCAAATAAGCGTATGCCCCAAAATGTTTAACTATTCCTTTAATAAAGAGTGTGTGTGTATATATTGAAATATGTCACTCTTATTATTTAACTTGCACCCAAATGCAGATGTGATGTTGAATTACAATGTTTGCCATTTTAAATTTGATAACTGCCATGTTGAACCTTAAACTGCCCCAGTTTGTGATGATCATTAGTCTAATCTCTCGTCTCCTTCCCTCAGAGAATCAAAGCTGTGGCAGCCCCGGCGAAGTCAGGCGTGAGCTCTCGCCCGAAAGAGTACAACTTGAAGGGCAGCGAGCTGACACAGCCCCTGGACCCAAACGGGAACAATGGCTTGATCAAGCCCACCCACACCATTGTAGAAACAATGATGTGAGCGCTCTCTGTGAGAGGAATAAGATTGATGTGCTTTCTGTGTTATTATCATATTTGCTAACATTGATAATGGTAGGTTTACATTGTCGAATATATTCACGTTAGGTTTGATTTCTATGAAGAGAGTTATATATTATTGTTGTAATTTTCTTTTCTCTTGTAATTCTTTTTTTTTTACTATATCAATATTGTTGATGTTACAATTGTTGCTGTAGTTGGCACTGATCTCAGTTTAGGCAGTATTTTGAGATAGAACATGTTCAATGTTTACTACCTGTTTGTTGATTCTGGCGAGAGGAGGAATTTGCTTTTTTTCGGTGTAATAGAAGAAAAGATGAAATTCTCACTTCACATAAATTCAGCGAACTAAATGAGTAAATAACCGTGTAAAAGGTAGAAAACATCTAAACACCCTCACGTGATTGTCGCAGTCTCGTTGCCCGAGCTAATTTCTAATCTCTTATTGTTGTTGTTCACCCCAGCAGTGAAAATGAATGTACCCCCACTAGCGGCAGAAGTGAGCCACCCACATCTCTCAGAGTACATATGCATAACATGTTAAGTGGCGATATGCAGTGTATAGAGTTAATCTAGTTTGACATCCTTTTAAGTTACACGTTGAACAAGGCCTTGGCCAAATACTGTGAGAAATGCATTCATAAGAAGATCCATCCTCAAAAACAGTTGAGACAAAATAATAAAAGAGAAAAACAGCTAAGAAAGAGGAAGTAAGGAGAAAAGGGAAGTGGCATTTTTTGAGTATTTGTACACTGCCTGCGTGACTACTATAGTCAGTCCCAGTTTATTGAAACCTCTCTTTGCACTTTATATGTCGTTTCACCTTTATTGTAGTATTTGTTTTTATTGTTGCAACGTATTGCAGTTACATTTGCAACACATTTCAGGAGGAAATATTTTTAGCATCTAACTTTTTGATATTGTACATTTTGATATACAGTATCTAGTTGTCTCCTTGCTAAGACAATGACGAAATAGAGTAGAAAATTTGACATATTGAAATATTCTGATTCATTAGTAGGATCTGTGAGAACATCACTTAAAAAGTAAAAACATGACTTTTTTCTAAACATCCTGACAGCTCTCTCCATTGTGCTCATTTCAGTAGCAGACGTGCTCCACAGAATTACCACTGGATTCTAGTTTCTAATGTTCAGTTTAGGCATTTGTATTGTAGAATTTGAATTGTTTGTAAATCACATATGCCTTTTTGTAACAATTTTATACTGTACATCATATGAACACCATCACTGATTCATTAATTTTACTGACAACTCAGCAATTTGTTTTATAAATAACGATTACATTGTGAGCCTGGATTACATTTTTCTGTGTGCAATATTCATCGAAGCAATGGCATTCTCTGCCCGTTCAAAATGCACCATCACATTTTAAATAATTGTAATGTTCAATAATGCAACAACTTGCACAGTTAAAATACAAAATCTGAAGGAATTGTTATTCTAAAGCATGTGCGGGAGCCGCCACAGTACCGTGCTGCTTTGTCTGTAAAAATCTTGTGCTACATGGAAATTCAAGTGTACCAAAGTATTTTTGTCTCACAGTTGTCCCATTTTAGATGCACATTACATAATTTCTATATAGATTACAAATAAACATTTTTCTTGAGAATTCTTGGTGTTAATAATTATTTTATTCTCTAAATTTGAACGTCTCTGAAGAACTTACACTTCATCATTCCTGCAAAGTGGAGAAATGTCAATCAGTCCATCTGACACAAATATATTTATTACCATTAATATGTGTCAGATATTTAATTTGTGAGGCTGAAATAATTATTAAGTGATTGACAGTGCAATTTGTTGTATGAATCAGGTACCAATAAAATACTTACTGGTTCCTACTGGTACTTAAATGTACTGCAGGTACAGTGGAAAACAAAGCTATGAAATACGTTATACCATAATTACTTTATTGGTTCTGCAGTCAGCGTTGTTAACACCATATTTCCCAAATTTCAGTTTGTTTCCCAGTACTATACCCCATAAGTAACCAGTATTTACAATAGTGCTTAGTATTCTGCTTTTCTCTACAATGTCCAAGTATTCCCTTGTTCCCTGAGGTCTTGTTTTCTTCCACTGTACCTGTACAGTAATAAGTAATTACACTGTTAATTGTGGGCTGTATGATAAAGTGTCACCGGAACATTTAATTCTAACCTTAATAATCATGACTGAAAGAGATGTTTGCTGAAAGGAGATCTAACATCACACAGATTATTTAGAGACTGAATTTCAGCAGGATATCATCTTAACTGTTTTTATAGACGTACAGGCCCTGCAGGAATGACACCAAGCTGGATATCATTGCAGTTCTTAACTTTCAAGATGACTTAACTACAAGTGCTGGGTAGTGTGTACACAGCATCTACTCTGGTTTAGAGAAAGTTGCTGCATATGACTCTACCCACTAATCAAACACTGCATTGTTTCCATTAGACTTTGACTGTGAGCAGTAAATTTGACCATGTAACTGCTCCCCACTTCCAACCTTCATCAATACTCCCTGTGACGACACTTGTCCTAAATTTTTCAGGGCGTTAGTCTCACCATCAATCTAACGCCTTCCAGCAGGTGGGAACTGCATTGACATCTCACCCACGCAGATGGGACTGGCTTATTTGGGCATGTCTCCGGTGACCCACTGTCCGTCCTAAGCCCTTGACGCACTTAAACACCTGTATAGCGCAGTGACGTACAAAGAAACACAGTGTTTGAATGTTATGAATTGTGTGTGGTTCCCTCAGTGAAAGTCTACTAGCATTGCAGACCTGCATAAAAGGCTGAAAAGTCCATTAGAGAGCCGTCAAGTACTTGTCTATTTTACAGAGTCCATGCAGAATTATTGCGTTAAAGTCTAAGAATCCATACGGGTGGACAATTAGACTTTGGGCCCATTCATTGATGAGGTTGCTCGACACCATCAACCACACTGGAAACTGTGTCCAAAATCCACACTACATAGTGATTCTAAGCAAGTTTTTAATAT
This sequence comes from Macquaria ambigua, assembly GCA_008360985.2. Lineage (NCBI taxonomy): Eukaryota > Metazoa > Chordata > Actinopteri > Centrarchiformes > Percichthyidae > Macquaria > Macquaria ambigua. The sequence continues at coordinate 125,399 of VMKM01000565.1, read as the reverse complement.
ACAGTGTGTTCACACTAGTGACCAAATAAAGTATTCCTTAAAGCAGACAGAACGCATAGGATCGATTTTTTCAGTGTGCTATTAATGGCACTCTGATAATGAATATAAAAATCCTTTATTAAATCATGGACAGACCAACACGTTTCAACTCAGTCTTCATCAGGGTAACATACTATCCATGATTTAATAATGGATTTTTATATTCATTATCAAAGTGCCTCGGATACATTTTTTGACTGCCTATCACACCATTGACTTCCATTCTTAGTAAGCTGGACAGTCATTGCTTTTTCTTTCTTACTCGACCATCGACCCTATCCTTGAAAAGCATCTGATTTTTACTTATTTACATTTTTTTTTTTTTTTTAAACTTCAATAGTATGAACATTATTGTTTTTGTTGCTGAGATATTTCAGTCTGGATCAAATTGGTCAACTGGACGACATAAAAGCTCCAACAAGAACTTTGCATTACACCTCAGTATTGACACACTTTTCAGTGTGAGTAACCTAGTTGGAGAGAGCCAAGACAAACACACTGTTCAGAAACCAGAGCCAAATCAACTATGGTTTCATAACTTTATTTTCATAAAAAGAAATACATTTTAGTTTATAATAAATAAAAATAAAATGATATCCAATAAATCTTTCGAGTTCCTTTGAACCGATTCCTGACATATTCAGGGAGGATGTGGAAATGAACCAAAAGATGTGCTGCCACATTCAGTATCACAGCTTACATGAAGATACTATACCGTATGTGCATGTACTATAAATAAAAATAAAGCACTGCATACCATGATACATTATACAGTAAAATAAAAAAGGTACAATACAGTAAATATAAAACCTTAAAAATAGGCCTCTGTACACAACATGACATTTAATATAAGACATGAGTCTGAAATCAGATTGAAAAAAGTTACCATCCCAAGGATTAATCAGTCTCGAAGGCTGCTCTAAACGGGACGGTGCAACTATCTCACAACATCTTCACATCAGCCAATACATGAAATGAAACATGTGTCTTATTTTCCAGGGAGGCAGCTGGATCAGCAGGCCAGATTTGTTGCACAAAAGCTTTATAAAAACACCACGGCATGATAAAAAAGGGAGCACTCTCACAAAGATCCTGTTGGAGCTACTTGCTGAGACCAAACCCTATGCATGCTTAACATGCCTGTAGACACTGGTAGGAAGAACAGCTACTGTAGAGAGGAATAAACTGATAATCAAGTCAGATGTGGAGTGAAAACAAGAAAATCATTCATTACTGAAAATTGAAAGGCATTTCATCCTCCGTTTTGGGAAAGGATGTGATTCACTTAAGGAAGCATCAGTGATGGACCACAAACCAACCCATAAGTCATTCTGGTGCAGCGTCACATACAGAGACTCGCAGCGGAAGTGAAAACGTGAAAAAGTGAAAGGGAGATTTTAACTAATAGATCATTAACAGAGAAATGTGCAAATGCAGTGTTGGAAAGAAACAGAATGTGAAACTGAAAACAACATCTTTGTAAACATGTGGCTGGGTCATCCAGACAGGAACAACAAAATAAAAGAAAAATACAAAATGCAACATTACTTCTTAACCCTTGAGTCTCTCTGGAACCATTCAAATTATTTATCTGTCAAGGGACACCCACTTTAAAACAGAAAGGTTAGCATGTCCTCACAGCATTCCTGGTATTGATATAAAAGGGGCTTTAAAATATACTTAATGATACTTGGTGAGAAGCAGAGAAAGCATTCTGTTTATTTGGAGGCACTGTCCCTTCTCTAGGGCAGGCAGTGTACAGAGGGACTGGAAACGAGGGCACTACGCCAAGTCGTGGCTGAAGTAACTCAAACACAATGTACCTGAAACCTTGAGTCCATTAACACCCCGTGTGTCAGTGTGTGTGTGTGTGTTTTAAATGCATATAAAGCATTGCATGTGCATCTTCTGTGTCCAACTGTGTACAACAAAAAGAAAGGTAAGGGCAGTATGTTCTTTCAATGGGAACATGAAGCTCATTAAAGCAAAAGATAGTAAATGTATGCAGAGTGTGTGTGTGCAGCATTTCACTCTCTCCAGAGCTGAGGCGTGTGTTGACATCCTGGCTCAGTCAGAAGCTATGACTCCTCTGTTATATAACGTGCATGTGGCTTTGCCTCTGGAGAGGGAAGGGGTGGGGGGGGGGGATGCTGCCCTGAAGCCAGAGCCTCCTCTGAAATGCATCACGTGAACACAGTGACTAAAACCGGCAATAGTGAACACATGCACTTGTAACTTTGTGAGTGAGAGATGCTTTCAGGCAGTGAGAGTGGTTGTTTCTGTGTGTGAGGTGTGTGTGTGTGTCTTTGTGGTCACAGGGCGATGCTGTTGGTCCTGCGCTCAGGAAAGCAGAAGAGGGAGTTTGAGGGGTCGTCACAGTCGTTGGGCAGCCCGGTGTCTGCTGCTGCCAGTGGATTCCTGCTAATGACCAAGTCCAGGCTGTCTCCTGCCTCTATAATTAGGGGCACAGTTAGACAACAGTCCAAGTCCCTGGTCCTGACACGGTTCACCTGGAAGATTATAATGAATGAAATCATTCACCGTTTAACATGCTACTACATTCACATTTCTTTAAATGGAATGGTTTGAAATATGCTTATTGCTTTATTGGTGAGAGTTTCATTTCATTTTAATTTTTTTTAGCAGGAAAAACAGCATAGCAATGAAAAACTTTACGAGCTGTGGGCCAGACTCAGTTTAGAAACCGCGATAAAAATGGCAAAAAGACAAGACAGAGAAACGGTAAACGGGCTGAACGACAAACCTATTTTTAAAAGCAAATACTTCATAAAAAATACATTTGGCAGAAAACGTCAATAACCCCCCCAAAATGTTACGTTTACATTAGTGATTACAATTTTGATTCAGAAGAAGTTTATATTTGTATAAATGTTTAAATTGTTAAAAGGAGGGAGTATTTTCTAATGTGATACAGGATTGTATTCAAAATCTTAGTATATGTACAGAAAAAGGATCTTAAACCATAATCTTGGGGGTTATGAACTGTGACTTCCCCTGGAGTCTCTGCTGCTGGCCTGGAAATCTCCCAGTAACAAGACTAGGCTAGCTGTTTCCCCCCGTTTCCAGTTGTTGTGCTAAGCTAACCTAACCTAACCATCTCCTGGCTGTAGGTTCATATTTAAACAGACAGACATGAGAGTGGTACCAATATTCTCACCTAAGTCTCTGCAAGAAAGTGAAATACCGGTAGTGTATTTCCCAATAAAACCAGGAGATAGTTAGCCTAGCTTAGCATAAAGACTGTTTCCCCTTGCTTCCAGTCTTTATGCTACGCTAATTGGCTGTAGGCTACAGCAAATAAGTGGATTTCCCAAAATGATGAATTACTTGACATTGTCATTTTTGTTGACATAAACAGTACCTGAAGAATTCGGTCGAAAGGTTTTAGTCCTGCCTGGTCAGCGGGGCCATCCGGGCGGATCATGTTGACATAAACCCCTTTCTCAAGAAGCCCGTCGGATACACTGAAACCAAAGTCATGGCTCTCAAGGTCCTTCCTCATAGTCACCTGCAAAACACAAGGGACCTTAGAGTTACACAGAGGTTGTACAGCACAGCACATATTCATAAATATATAATAGACTTTTACATGTACGCATGAGCTTTGACACTATGTAAAAATGTGCTTTCATTTAGTTCAGTGAGAGAGATTTAGAAATGGATGGTCAAAAATCGATATAGCAGAGGGCGAGATTTTCTGACTTTTAGGCCAAAGTATGAGTAAAAGCAAAGAGGAAAAAAGCTAACCAGCAGCTGGCTGCAGCTTCATATTGAACAGACATATGAGAGTGGTATTAATCTTCTTACCTAACTTTTGCAAAGAAAGTGAATAAACTATTCCTTTAATTCAGTGGCCAGATGAAAACACAATAAAACTATGATAATCTATAAAATGTAAGGTGTACCAGGTATTTTATACCATCTCGTAAACTTTGATGTAAAAATCTTTACTTAAATGTTGCACAGCTGTTGTATTGCATTTTACAGTACTGTATAGGTGTATCTTATTGTGTCCTTCATTGTATCCACCATCCACCCTCTGTTTATACTAAACAGTTAGTTTTCACAAGCACATGCCTCGTTATCATTTGTTTCTCTTTGTATTTAGACCTGCACTATAACAAGGTCAGCAGGTTTAACAATACCAAGGTGGGACTGGAGATGACTTTCCATGATATCATGCTAAGATGTGTCAACTCAAAACATTTTTACTTTCCATACTGCAGGACTGTGATGCGCTCTGTTATCACTGCCCCGAGTCAGTCAAACACCGCATGGTGAGATGACTCCAAACAAGACATCTCAGGGAGAACACAGGCACAGGCAGCAAAGGCAATGTATAATGAGTGTTGTGTGTTGTTGTCGTACACACACTGCATGTCCTGACTGGCCAGGTATCCACTGGGTCCAGTTGCACACTACCTACCAACAGGCACAGCGAGTCAAGTAAAGGAGGCACGCAGGTATAGACACGGTTGTTTGTGCCATGTTCATCAAGCTGTGAGTGCAGCTGACTGATCAATCAATGATCACATTTTCTCTTAAATGTTTTAGTAATGCTTTAAGATTACAGCTCGCATATTAAAGTGGAATTATATAGTACATAATGGGTATCAATAAAATACTTATTGGGTGTGCTAGTACAATGGAAGAGGAAAATAGGTTAAGTAATAAGGGATTAACAACTTTGTCTTTAAGAGGGAAGTATTTAAATTACTGAGTAATAATTACAAGGTACAGTAATATTGTTAATGGAAAATGGGCAAAGTGGGGTAAAATATACCTACTTTGGTAAATTATAAAAGGTTAAAGGGTTTTTAATATGGAGAACTTTTATAGTTTATAGTTAAACATTAGGCTAAGTCTGGGAATATGGTTTACAGCTATATCTATAAAATGGTTTATTTGTATGTTTTTTAAATGATGATAAAATACTGGGGAACAGTAATGTAGTTTTGGGATCTTTCATGACACAGGTATTGTAAAAGGACATATAGGTTATGCCTGTTGGTCCCCTGCCTGTACCCTGTAATTACTGGGTAATTTAAAAAGTACTTAGTGTAATTTAGTTGTAGGTCCCCCTTGTTCCATGTACTACTTCACTTGTACCCACCTGTGGGTACCAAGTAAGTACTTCATTGGTAGCCCTCATGTACAAAATATTTACACTGTAGGCCTGTGGGCTGTAATCTAAAGCGTAACCAATGTTTCCTGCATGTTTGTTTTGAAACAAACTATTCTAATGTGAAATTTAAGTAATTCCCTAACAGAACTACCTTGTGCAGTGCCAGGGTGGTAGGGGACAGAATATCAGAGGGGTCCCCTTTGCCCCGGGATGGTAGGTCTCTGGCTCCAGTCGACACGTTCAGATTACTTTTGTTCTTAGACTCGCCGTGGAGTCCCTCCCTCTTAATGGGACTAATTTCAGACTGAAACATTGAGTCCTCGTTGTTCTTGGTCTCCTCTAGGTACAGACTAAGAGTGCTACCTGTCATGGATGCCTGAAAGAGCACAAAATCAAAAAGGGATTACTAGGTCATCATGTATTAGAAATAGAAAAAAAGAAAAAGACTTCCATTTGGACAAGTAAAAATGCACAAACATATAACCTCTCATGAAGTGTACACAGAGCCCGATTAGAGGCCAAGGCATTGTGCAAAAGCCTTGCTCAGTCAGTATGGCAGCAGGTGCCCGGCCTGTCTTGTCAGATTTAATAACAGATTACACACTCTGGCGATTATCATAATGCTTCATCTGGCATCGTCATTTAGCCGACACCGGACTATGAATATACGAGTAGGACAAAGCAGATGGAGGAGGAGAGGAAATAGGAGCAGGAGGGAGGGGTGGAGATGACAGGCGGGCCTACCTCCAGCTCCCTGAGAATCTCTGACTGGCCGCAGGTCTCGAGGTCCTGCAGAGCCTGGGACCAGAAGCTGTCCTCCTGGTTCAGGGTGCCATGGCAACGTGGGGGGCTGACGAATCTATGACAACGCAGGAACCAGAACATGAGAGCAGCCCTGTGGTCTCGAGGCCCGGTGCTGCTTACAAAATCAGTTTTTGGGCTGCGTGCTGGAGAATCCCTTTGAAAATCTCTTAGGACCACATTGAGGGTTTACAGCTCAAACGCTGAAGAGTCCGCTAGATTACATAAAGCCTTTAAAAGAGTTCAATTTGACAAAAGTAATGTCACCCAAAAAAAAAAAAAAAAAAGCAGAAAATTGAAAGAATGGGACACAAAAGTTCAGGGGGGAAAAAAAGAAGCGTGAAGAGACAGATAAGGCTGATGTATCCTTGGGCGCTTTAGGTGCTTTCTGAGGAAACCTTTTTTTTTGTGTGTGTGGACAAAGGGGGACAAAAAAAGATGTATCTATGTGAAACACCAAAGAGCTCGTGGGCAGTTAGTAAAGCAGATGAGAGAGAGAATACCTGAGAAAGAAGAGAAAAGGACAGTTTGGAAAAGCACAAAACAAACAAAGCATACAACACAAAATGAAGAGAAAATAATTCAGTTTGCCTTTATCAATGAACCCGAAGAGGGGGAAAGAAAATACACAGAAGCTTTCATTTATACACAGTGGTGGAAAAAATACTCAGATCCTTTACTTAAGTAAATGTACCAGTACAACAATGTAGAAATACTCCATTACAAGTAAAAGTCCTGTATTCAAAATCCTACCTAAGTAAAAGTACAGAAGTATTATCAAATACTCAAATACTACACATTACTTAAATATCAAAAGCAAAAGTTCTGCAGTACAATGACTGATATATTATTATATATGACATTATTAGATTGTTACTGATGCATCAATGTGTAAGCATCATTTTACTGTTGTAGCTGGTTGAGGTGGAGCTAGTTTTAACTACTTTATATATAGTTAGGTAGTAAAGTCCAGTGGTTTCCAACTTAGGGGTTGGGCCCCCTCCAAAGGGTCAGAAGAGAAATTTGAGGGGTCATGAGATGATAAATGGGAGAGGAAAGAAGAAAACACAAAGTTCTGCTACACAAATGTGTGTTCATTTTTTGGACTTTTTTTCTAATCTTTGCTTTTTTTGTGAAAAACTGGATATTTTTACCTCTTTAGGCTTCGAACAGCTATTTAAATGAAACAATGTGAGAAGTTTAGAGGAGAAGTTTCTCTTTGCTAACAACTTATAGACATCTGAAACATGACAAGGGTTCCCAACTAGGCACTGCATTTCTGTCAGGGGTCACAAGCCAAGAAGGTTGGGATCCACTGGTTTAACCTCAACAATGTGTTGTATTTTCTGTATGATATAGTATACGTGTTTTATGTAAAATATTATTCTGTAAAGTAACTATATCTGTCAAATATATGTTGTGGAATAAATATTACAAATTTTCCCTCTGAATTGTAGTGGAGTAGAAGTATAAACTAACATACCTCAAAAAATTTACTTAAGTACAGTTCTTTAATGAATGTACTTAGTTACTTTCCACCACTGCTTGTACACAGAACATGATTTAAATGAAATACGCCCTTTACTGTGAAATCAAAAACACTTAAAGCTGCACTGACATGAAACAAGATGTTGACAGGAAGGAAACTGCAGATGTGTGCATTTACCCAGGTATCTTGTCCCACTCATCCTCAGTGAATCTCCCATCATACAGCCCTGGGTGGTGGACTAGGCCTGCAGAGCTGGAACTGGTTTGGCTCCTGTGCTTTGTACGTCGCCACTCATTTGGATTGAGCAATATATCGGATGCTTTGTGAAGATATGTCCCTGAAAAACCAAGAAAATCCACTGACCTCATTAGATGCAAGGGAAGGAAATGTGGTCATTTTTAGACAGCAAGCGTACAGTGGACCTCACCTTGGCTACCATAGCCTGCGTCAAACCCTGAGCTATCCCAGGAGCTCACTGCAGAGTCTATACTGGGCACAGTGGCAGAGTAGACCTCTGAGTGTTTACTGGTCTTCTGGGAGTCTGTCAGTTCATCCTCTGTGTCACTTAAAAACGCAGCTTCTCTGTCCGGAAGCTGCCGGCCATCAGACTCTGGGAATGAACAGCGATTCAAATCACCATTAAACAAGGAAGAAATGCACTTTGTCATCTTCAAAATGCAAAAATAAAACACAGCATCACATTCACTGCCTTTAAGCCTCAGAAAAAACTAAATCAATGTACATTTTTAAATGTATATTAAAACTTTTCTTTATTTTACAACCTTATTTTTTGTGGTCTTTATACATTTATCTTCTCCGTCTCTTTTCCTTCTCGCGTAAAGCACTTCATAACTTTTTGAAAAGTGCTATATACATAACGTTTGCTTTCTTGCTATAAGATTAAGAGGAGAACAATGTACGATTGACGAAGGGAATGTATAACTGAACATTGGCTCAACTGGGATGCACCGTCCACAGGAGAAAGGACGGAAGTCGATTAAAGGAAGTGAATAAAATTGAAAAAATGACCTACCGATTAAAACTACAGAAAAAACATTTACTTATAAGAAATAATGTTTTAGGCCCATGAAACAAACAAAATGCACCATGAAAAAGTGAATGTTAATGATGTGTCATAATGCAACTCTGTTATTATGAATCCATCTACTCTTATTATCTACTCCCATTTTATTTGTTTTAATGATTTTTTTCCTTCTTTTGACTTCTTTTTTGTTTGTTTTGTTTTTGTAGTTTTGCATGTTTGCAACTGTATTTGTAAGATCATTTTTTGCAAACCCCTATGCATGAATAAAAAAAAAAAAAAAAAAAAAAAAAAACATACGGTCGGCTTGTTTTTTGATCTTGAGGGTGACGGACTCCCCGGCCATCTGCAGGAGATGGATGGCCTCGCTCAGTGGCTTTCCTTTCAGACTGACCCCATTGATGGCCAGGACTCTGTCGCCTATATGGATGGCTCCAGTCCTGCAGGGTTAGGAGAGCAGAGATACCAGATTATACCAGACAGTACCGACAGGCGAGCCAGGAAACCTGTCAGGCCGCCAGCCCGCAGACTGAGATGGAAACAAAGAGGCTTCTTGTTACAGAAAAAGACGAGACAGCCATTGTTCACTGTCTTAATTTTTTTTTTTAAGTTTCCAAAGAGGGCCACTACAGATTTGACTTGCCTCAGCCTAATGTAAGTGTCACCATCTTCTCAAATAACTATCTTGACCCCCGGCCTGTCATTCCTCACCTCTGCCCCCCAGCCCTCCTCTCACCTCTCTGCCAGGCCTTTCTTGGTGAGGCCAGAAATGACGATGGGGTCGAAGGGCTCCTCTGTGCCAGAAATCGTGATGCCCAGTGGTCCATTATATCTCTTCAGCTCAACAGTGTAGATTATAGAGCCTGACATCTCCAACTCATCTACAGCACATGGGGAAACAGCAGATAACATACAGAAGAGTCAAGAGTATGTAGAAGTTATAAACCCTGTGAAGACTTTTATGATAAAATATGTAAGAATTTGTGCAAATTGGATAAATAAAAGCAGCCATTACCAGAATTACCTCCTTTATTTCCCATTTTATTCTCACTGTACTAGTATTTATACATGTTGTATTGGTACTTAAAAACACCAATACAACAATGTAAAAATTCTTAATTACAAGTCCAGCATTGAAAATATAAGTAAAATACAGAGGTATTATCAGTCAAATGTTCTTAAAATATCAAAAGTAAAAGTAGCAGCATTTTACTGTTGTAGCTGCTCGAGCTGCTGGAGCTAGATTAAACTACTTCACATTCAGTTATGTAGTTTTATCCAGTGGTTTCCAACCTAGGGGTCGGCCCCCTCCAAAGGGTCACAAGATAAATCTGAGGGGTCGTGAGATAATTAATGGAGTTGGAAAGATATCCGAGTTCATTGTTTGGACTTTTTTCTGATATTAGTTTTTTTGTGAAAATTGGATAATTTTACTTCTTAGAGCCCAGACCGTTTATTTAAATGAAACAATTGGAGAAGTTTAAAGGGGAAAGGGGAAGTGGCCTCAACTAGATGCTGCTTTTTTGTCAGGGGTCACCAGACAAAAAGGAACCACTGGTTTAATCTTTAACAATGTAGTACATTACATAAGCTGTCAGATAGATACAGTTGAGTAAAAAGTACAATATTTGCTCTGAAAAGTAGTGGAGCTGAAGTATAAAGTAGCATCAAATGGAAATACTAAAGTACAAGTACCTCAAAATTGTACTTAAGTACAGAACTTGAGTAAATGTACTTGTTACTTTCCACTACAGCTCATATACAGGATGTGTTGTTTGGCGTTTTAAGGGATTAATGTACCAATGTTGTCCTCATCTTTCTGGATTCGGAGTTTGACCATGTCCTCGGCCTGCTGCAGGACATGCATGGCGTCCTCCATGGTGCAGTTCTCCAGACGCACGCTGTCGATGGCCAGCAGCCTGTCTCCAGGCTCCAGAGTGCCTGTTCTACCGGACACAAGAGCAAGAGGATCACAACTATTAACTGGGACCAGGGAGCTGCTCCTCCTGACTCAGTATGTGATCCTATTAGCATGGTGTCTCAGTGGGATCCTTGGGGGTGACCGTAACCTCACCCTCAACCTCATAAACACTGAGCCCTTCTGAAATGTAGCTGCTCTGCCCTACTGATCCAGTTTTGATAGCTCAATCCAATTAGGCTTGTATTACACAGTGGATTCACAAAATCATTTTATTTTGTTTATGAATAATCCCACATAAGCCTTGAAAACCTAGTTCACCCTGAACTGTAAAAGTGTTGAGAAATAATGTCTCCCTAATGTGACCTGTGCCAGAACTGAAAGCCACAGAACATTTTTGTATTTACACAAAATTGATATGACTTGTTGCTGTGAGAGCTGGAGCAGTAAAATGTTCAGCAGTAATATTATTAGCTCTGTGTGATGATAAAAGCGTACCTGTGTGCTATGCTTCCTTTTCTGATGTCAGAGATGATGAGGGGCTTGCCAGGTTTCTTACTTGCTGGTGAAACAGAAGAAAAATGTAAGTGTTTTTATTTTAGGATGTATGATGTGAGGAGAAAACTGTGTTAACATTTATAAATAAAATCACCCAGCTTCCTTTTCTTTCTGTTGCACTAATCAAACTCGGCTTCCTCTTTGTGTCATTTCAGAGCTAGTTAGAGCAGAAAGGGTAACGATGAATGCTGGTACAGGCCAATGTTATTCAGAGGTAATGAGGTATGTGCCCTCATGGTTTTGTAAGCCCGAGTTTTATGGATCACAGAACATTGATTCAGAGGAGAGTCACAGTGTGCTGGTCTGTGGAGTATTATTGAGCAACACTGCCCCCTGCTGTATGTCTCGTCGCTAACAAACTCACCGCTGATGGTGATGCCCAGCTCCACTCCTCTCCTCTTGGGCAGCTTAACGTGGAAGGTGCCGCTGCTGGGAACCACTGACTCTAATTGGGATTTATAGTAAAGATAAAAATGTAAGCAGGAAGGCGGGGATACACAAGATCTCACGATAAGAAATTAGCTCCACAATATGATACCTGCAACGTCAAACTCAATGTCCACCGTGACCTTGTTGGCCAGAGCGGAGTCTCTGAGCAGCTGATGGGCTTCCTCCAAAGTGCCATCTTCAGTCGGGATCCCATTAATGGTCAAGAGTCTGTCCCCAACCTGCAGCAGCCCACACCTTCACAAAAAAAACAAAAACGCACAAAAAAGCCTTTCAGTGGAAATAAAAAGGTCCTGAGAAAGATTTTTCCCACCACTGCAGTTTATATAATAAAAAAAATATATATAAATGTTTAGCATAAATGTAATAACAGGATTATAAAAAAAAAATTGAAATTGTTCACATTTCAACCAGGGCTGCAATTAACGATTATTCTAATTATTGATTAATACTGTATGTTGATATTTTTCCCCCAATCAATACATTAATTGTTTAGTCTGAAAGAACCGACCCTTTAAAGTGAAAAATGAGCATCACAAGGTAATGTCTTCAAATTAGTTAGTTGAGCTTTATCTATTCAGGAGGTCTCATTGCGATCAAGATCTCTTTTACAAGAGAGACCTGAGAAGAAAATTACACACATACACCAAGTTGTTTATTGGGAACACCTAGCTAGAACAAAAGCGCTCCAATAGTCCAACAGTCCTGCAATAAATCTGACCTTCATGAAGGTTATAATGTTCAGTTTTTGTTGAAACTGTTTTAAAGAGGTGTTGATTCAACTTTAAGATCATTTTGGAGGCTGTAGTTTGTGGTGCTGTTGAACTGTATTGTATTATACAGAGAGCTGTTTCTGTTATTTAGCCTACCCTCACTGATAAATGGGGTGGACAAAATAAAAGAAACACCTGTCAGTATAAAGAAACAAAGCAGTCATCACACACTCACATACTAATGCAAACAGTTACAAATATGATTAAAAATATCAGCAAGTAGAACTTTAAAGTCCTTCAGAGGAATGAGTAACTTTTTTCTTCCCTAGCTTGTTCGTTTGATTGAACGTTTTGTCCAACCAACAGTTCAAAACCCAAACATACTGAATTAAAAATTGTATAAAAAAAACAAACAAAAAAAAAAACATCAACCTCTCACATTTGAGAGGCTGGAAGCAGCAAATGTCATTTTATGCTTTATAAATGACTTTGATTAATCAAATACCAAAATGTTAAACTTTCTGTCGATTAACTAATCGATTAATCTACTAACTGTTTCAATATGCTCACACTAGTATCAGCAAGGATTTGGATTTCTGCTTTCAGTGAGCTGCTTCTGACATGTGACACCACATGTCACATAGGCTGAATGTTGTATAAAATGCCATCTATAAAATTATATAGCCTCTAGGTTTGACATAAACACACTGAACGCTGACTTGAACTTTGAAAATCACCTCAGCAAGCAAGCACATACACAGAAAAAAAATAAAAATAAATAAATCACACATATCACACATTTAATCAGACCCCTAATTGCAAGGGCAAACACTGAAGCACTGTCAACTGATATTAATTCACTAACCCCCGCTGCTCATTAACCTTGTGTGGAGGCTGAGACACAACATCACAGTCGAATGCTGTACTCGAGTCACTCCTGTCCAACTGCTGCTGGACTAATCGTGTTACAAGACCCAGGGAAGACGGCCCTGCACCACCGGCACAGACACCCTCATTAATCTTGCAAGACCAGGACAGGATACAACACACTGGCCTGATCGGAGCTGTGTGTTAATTAGACTGCAACATGTAGTCTTGATCGATACAATACTACATACCAATATAAAGGGGATTCACCGGCTGCATCAATGCCTCATGGATAATGTGTACTACTGGAGACGACTGCTCCTCTAAATTACTCAGAAACACACAAGATTTGCTGAGGACATCTGTTGACCTCATGACATTTTGGGCTATGACCCCCCTCACTAAGAAAATAAACCATTACCAGGGCAAGTGCTGACAAGCACCAAAACTTTTTTGGTTTGTGACTCTTTAAAACAAAGCAATATCTACTTGACTACATTATTACCAGTTAAATATGTCTACCAGATGTCACCACCAGTTCAACCAATAACCGTTTTCCCTTTATTTTATTTGAATTATTTATAAAGATGAAGAAGACAAAGAGTCTAGATTCACACTAGCACCTCTGCGAGGCTACACTTAGGCAAAGTGGTACTTTGAGCTGAATGCTAATGTCAACATGCTAACATGCTCACAATGACAAAGGTAACCTGCTGATTTTTAGCAGGTATCATGTTTACCATGTTCACTATCTAAGTTTAGTACGGTAGCATGCTAACATTCGTTAATTAGCACTGAACACAAAGCTGAGGCTGATGCAAATGTCATTAGTTTCAAGGGTATTTGGTAATAAACCAAAGTACTGGACAAATTAAATAAATAAAATAAAATATAAATAAATAATAAAAATCTGAAAAAATAAGCATAACTTTCCGTACCAGATAGTATGTTTTTCCTGCTTTTAATCATCTTGTGACCCCTTCTGTAGGTCCCAACCCCAAATCTGGGAACCGCTACATTAGACAATGCAGCTCTAATGGAGCTGCCTTCAGTTGAAATACTCATTGAGACACCAGGCTAAAATTAGCCTTTTTTCACATGTGGCTGAATGATTAGCACTGGGGCCGTCTAGTTCAAGGTGACTCCCTATATGATATTTGTTTACTCGTTAGGTGTCCCAGAGCGTTACCTCTCAGCTGGGCTGTCGGGCTCAATAAAGCGGATGACTGGGGGAGCGGACAGGGTTTCTGTGGCAAAGACACCCCCCTGCAGCTGGATCCCAAAACCTGTGAGCGGATCCCCCCTCAGGACGACCTCGCTTGTTTCCACATGAAAAACCTGGCCCCCTGGGCCGACAGAACTGGACGCCAGAGATACTGAGGGACAGGGAGGGAGGGAGGGGACACATCAGAGAGAGATATTAGTGGAGAAGTGGCAGATAAATGGAGCAAGATAGGGATTGTGGGAGGCAAGAAAATGGAGGAGGGTAAGGGGAAGAGACATGCACCCACAGAGATGACATGGGAATGGAAAGGGAATGAGTCACTTATCAGAGTTTACGTCAGTGATCAGTCAAATCTGTTCACACACTGAGGGGGCGAAAACAGGGGGGAAAGGTGTTTTAACAGCACTGCAAAACATTTATAAAACGGGTCAGTTCAACTAAATTAAGAAAAAAAGACTCACTGAACCTGAAGTGGTATCTAGCCCTGCAGATAGCTTTTGGTTTTATTTATCTGGGTTTTGAGATTTCTGCCTCCCCTCCAATACAATGGATGTGAATGGAATCTCATTGCATGCATTGCTAGCAGCTCTGTGAGCCTGTACTTAGGATAGTGCTTTCAGCTAAATTCTATCATCCGTACGCTAACATGCTCACAATGACAATGCTAACATGCTGATGTTTGGCAGGTATCACGTTCACCATGCAAGTTTAGTGTGTTATCATGCCAAGATTTGCTAATTCGCACTAAACACAAACTACAACTGAGGCTGATGGGAATGTCATTAATTTTGTAGGTTTTTGGTCATAATTTGGTCAAGTATTGGACACAGTGAAATTTTGACCTGATGATGGTGCTAGATGAAAAGTTAAGGGATGTTAAGGGGTTAATAGATTTTGATTAATCATGAGGGTGACATGAAATAGTTGTCGAGACTGTTGTTGAGACTATTACACAAATGTCACAGATATTGTATTTTCAATGGAACTTCTTTCTACTGAACAAATAGTCTATAAAAACTGTTGAGTCTGACAGTGATGGTGAGGTCTGAGGATTATCTTGTTTTACTACATTTATCTCTTTTGTTTTTAGTTTATTAATTTGTCCGTTGATACCAAAAAGTAAAAAGGATTGTTTGGATTACAGAGATGTCTGGAAAGACAGGTTCAATGCTGTGAACATCACAAACAAATCCCCTTCACCTCCGCTGCTTTAAGTTGGAGGCAGAAATCTTAGACATACTGTATGTCTCACACCTCAGGAGATAAAACCAAAACTATCCGCACTACACTGCTACACACTGGGTTTAAATGTTTTTGTAATTCGGTAGGCGGTTTGTCATACGTGAGCTCTTGTGGTCCTTCTTCCTGTTCCTCCTCTTGCCAGTCGAGCTGCGGGGGCTGTTGGGAGCGATCGAAGGGATGGGGCATGGCAGCGTGTTGCTACCCTGGCTGCTGAAGCCTGAGGTGGCTGTGGAGGAAGGGGAGAAGCCACCACTCACCAGAGCTGAAAGGAGACATAGCACGTATCAAAAGGCTGGTACGGTAGGAGCAAACCACATCAATCGTGACATTTTATTCACGTCCACAGCAGCAGCATATGCTCGTGGGAACATGCAACAAAATAAAGAAAATAACAGTGCTGGAGTAAACCTCTTGAAAGAGATTTAACAAACGTGCTGAAGAAAAGGCTCCTGCTATGGTGTCTCGCCAGCAGCAGTGCTGTCACAAGTGATAACTTACATTTGCAATGGTCCTGCTGGTTGTGTGGGTGGCTTGGGCTGCTCCATGTCTTGCCGTGGCTGGCATGTGGGGGATGGCAGTAGTTGCTGCTTTGGTCCCAGTGATGATGGTTGCTCTTCTGCACTTTTACTGCAGCAGTACGGAGGCAAACACATCCATTAAGTAAACCAGATCCACTCCTCTGTTGTGCACTTTTCTAAATTCTACCCATGAAATCACACTTTCATTCCCATGTCTAAATTTGTACCACACCACACAGCGCCTGGAGGATAATTCAGAGCAGAGTAATTGATACTTAATGTTTTCGTCATGGTACACTAGATTAAATCCTGTGGTTTAATGTATTTTGATGAGCATCTGAGAATCAGTTAGACACACTGAGCTGAATGGGAAGTGGTGAAGGGTCTAAAAAAAAAAAAACTACAAAAAAAACTTACTTTTTCTAGCAAGCTTCCAAAAAGCTAAGTGCAAACTGGAGATCATTTTTATAATTTCATTTTCAAAAGACCCTGAAGGTGCAAAAACAGTCTGAGTAAGTTGACCGCTGGGCATAATGTTGTAGTGTTCAGCAGGAAGTGATACTGGCTGTTAGGAAGCATGCGGATTGACCTTGATTGGGCACAGCTGAGAGCTTGATTGCTGATGATGCTGATGAGTGTCTGCTCCTGCATCTGACTGGCAGACAGTTTGGTCTACATGTGTTTTAATCCAATCCTGTGTAATAATATTCATGTGTTTTTTTCCCCCCGCTTAAATGCAGAACACAGATTATTAATTCTGAAAGACATCTTATCCCTCATGTCAAAGCCTGTATAACACACACAGTGCATTCAGTATCTGTGAAGCATTCAAAGGGAAACAACTGACCTCCTGTATGACACACACCTCAATAATTAACTTTCCTTTACAGATTCATGCAGCCAAAATTGTCACCGAGTGTAACATGTGACAGTAATCCTTGCTGCTTCATTTGCAGGGGTCTAATCTCTGACAACTTGCTCACATGGATGGAGGATTTGCTGGAAACATGGATGACTGCAGTAGCACCTGGTACGTTTGCCATATTCAGGAAACCTGGTTAAATCCAACCGTATGTAATCAGAATACACACGCAGGAGAACCTCCGGCCCTTTTCAGAGAGAACCAGTTTCTATCGGACTCAATCAAACCTGTAAAGCTTTGGCTCTGGCGGCTTACGTTAAGCTCACCTAGGGGAAGCTCTCCAAGAAATGGTGTTTTCGATCTACGCTGGTGGAAAAAAAGCATTAACTCCTAATCTCTTAGTGGCCATATCAGTCTTATTAAATCCCCAGAGGAGATTAGACAAATTGCATCTTATAATCATGCCTTATCCCGGGGGGGGGAAAAGAAGCTGTAAAAATATTGTTTTATCTCAACGTCATGGCGTCTTATTCAGGAAGTGAATCATTACTGGATAGAAATTTCAGAAGACACATGCCTGTAATTTCATAGAGAAGTGATACCTGTGCTGCACTTTGAATTGAGACAGTTCAACGGTCAGCAGGAGCCAATGCAATGAGTAGTCTTGGAAAGTATTCATTTGGATGCCTTCCTCAGAGGATTTAACCCTGACACTAATCAAAAATACACCAGTAAATAAAGATAAAAGACAGATGAGAGTTTGGCAAATAAAAGTGAAGCGCTGCAGGCTGGACCAGACAAAAACATGAACAAAGGACAAAAAATAGTAGAGAAAAAAAGGATTCAGCGAGCCCAGAGAAGACTAAACTACAGCTTATTCCCCTTTGTCATGTTGTATGATTCTTCCCATGCTCACATGTTAAGGAGCTCCTGCAGCTGCTGACCCAGAAATAAGTCTGCAGAACATGGCACGAACATGATCTCTGATGGAGAAATTGTGTGTGTGTGTTTGTGTGTGTGTGTGGGTGTGCGAGTGGCTTGTTGATATGCATAAGAGACCGAGTGTGTACCCGAAGGCAGAGGGATTGTGGCCGGCAGCGTGCGCGCACACACACACACACACACACACACACACACACACACAGGCTGATTCACAGCACATGGAAGAAGGCAGCTGGGAGGCAGCCATGCTCTTTACAGCTGTAGGTAATATAGCTAAGAGCAGAGCAGTCACAATACATATGGTGAGGACAACGCGCTGGATCGTGCCTGTCTACTGTATATTCTTCACAGTGTACACACAGAACTCCTTTGCCCTGCACATTTGCATATTTGCACTTGAGCGAGTACAACATTTTTTAAAATATTATTATTTATGTTATAGTTTGCCATAAACTGACATATGACATATGCACATTTCACATTTTTTATATACTGAAAAAGTACAAAGTCCACCTACACACTGGGTCAATATAAACAAATTTTAATATTTATATTACATAGTGGTGGAAGAAGAATTTAGATAATTTACTTAAGTAAAATTAACACTTAAACAATGTAAACATACGCCATTACAAGTAAAAGTCCAGTATTCAAAATCCTACTTATGTAAAAATACTATTATTATTATTGTTGTTATTATTGTTCATACAGCTTTCTAAGAGTAAAATTCAAGCACTTTCAAGCTACCTAAACCAAAAGTTTCCAGACTCTCGAAGCCTTTATCATAACATCTTAATTGTTACTATAAATGCCAGGAGACAACACATATTATTATTATATGACATTATTAGATTTTTAATGCTGGTGCAACAATGTGTAAACAGCATTTTACTGTTGTAGCTGGTTTAGGTGAAGCTAGTTTTAACTACTTTGTACACAGGTAGGTAGGTTCCCAACCTAGGGGTCAGGCCCCTCCAAAGAGTCACAAGACAAATCTGAGATAATGTAAAGTACCTCAAAACTTGAGTAAATCTACTCAGCTCCTTTCCACCACCGACTACATTTATATGTATTTTTTATCTTTGAATTTTACCCTTCATATTTATTTTTTCTAATTCTTATTTTTACTTTTAGTCTAATTATTATTATTTATAGCACACTAGTCTTTTAGCACAGCCTTAAGAGTACGCCACCATGCATTACACTACACATACTGTTTGTGTATGTAATAAATAAAACCTTTAAATCCTTTCATAGTCGATCCACAGACAATTAATCTGTAACAATTGTGATAATCGATTAATGTTTTAAAATGCCAAACATTCTCCAATTCCAGCTTCTCAAATGTGAAGATTTGCTGCTTTTCTCTGTTGCATATGATTATAAATTGAATATCTTTGGGTTTTTGATGGTCAGTTGGACAAAAATGCAATTTCAAGGCATCACCTTGGGCTCTGGGTTTTTTGCGTCACCTCCAGCACATACCTGTGTCTTGTGGCCTGACAGGAAGTCTGCTCTGACTGGCTGGGAGAATCTCCAGTTTTACAACATCAGAAGTGCTGGCAAGTAGCTGCGTGGCCTCCATCAGAGAGCAGTGCTCTGTGCCGGTCCCGTCTATAGACAGAAGGACGTCACCTGCATGCAGCGCTCCACACCTGAGAGAGTGAGACGGAGGCAGATTGTGTCAGGAAGGCTTTTGTTTGATAGGAAAGTTGTCTGTGGAGCTGTATAATGTAAGAGGTCGGTTTCACCTTTCCACCACGCTGGCTGCCTTTATCTTGTCAATAATAATAACTTGTTTACTCCTGTATATTGTTGTGGTGAGGCTGATCCCCAGGCTGGCGGAGGGACCTTTCACTATCTCCACCAGCAGAGGGCCTGAGGCTTGCTGCACTGCCTCTGAAACAGATAATACACACAGATATGAGAGAGGCCAACAAGTTCACTGGATGCATCTAAAGCCAAAAACACAATATATGTCTTTTACAATCTTAACTGACAATGAAAGGACCCCAAAACGGTCATAGATGAGCACTCTGTGTTCAGATTTACATTGTTAACCGGCTCAAACTAAAAAATCATGTTTGGATTTTTCAGTTTATTTTTCTAAAATACATTTGTGTCATAATTTTCACAACTCTGGCTGGTTCAGTTGGCAGGCAGGAGGTCTGAATCCTAAACTCCCACATTCAGAAAGATAATGTGTGTCAACTGTCCTTGGTGACCTGCCCTATTTTGTACAGAGCAGTGCAGAGTTTGTGATCCTGCGGAGCATTAGCCACCATGACCAAATGGAGGTTATAATCTGTGGTGAGTTCCTGTCTTCAGTGGCATATTTTACTACTTTTTGACCCAATGGTGAGGATATTTTTAACTTAAAATAGATAGCTCTGCACACTCACAGTCAGACTGACCTGTGTTGGTGGTTATCTCTTTTCACAACATTAGAATCCTGGTGTCAAAATGAACTGAAGAAACATTATAAACACTGTATGGCCAAAACTCCTTAAAATAATACTGATATATACTGTTTACTGTACTAGATTCCATCAACAAATCACTTAAAGGGGCATTCCACCGATTTCACACGAAAAAGTGAGTTTAGTAGTCTCGAGGAGCACTACTCAGGCTGTGAAAACAGTTGTATAATTTTTTTTTTTAGCAAGTCTTAGAAAATAACCCTGATGACGTCATAGTGATGTCATCAGGGGCTCCTAGGAACTAAAAGTCAGGATTTCTCTGCCTCTGCTGCTTCAATTTTCACCATTGTTTTTGTGACCTGTCTCTTGTGAATCCCCCAACTTTATAGAAGTGCAATACTAAATCACTGGAGTGCAGCTTTAATACACTGCTTTGAAAGTTTGTCATCTTGTCCCCTGAAATATGTAGCATCATCAGGGCTTAGGGGCATACTATAAAATGTCCAAACTTATTTTATTAAGGTCATGCTAGCAAAGCTAAGACTGTCCCTGAAAGTTGTCCTGAGTGACATATTCTGCCTGAAAAATAAAGTCAAGTAATGTAGTGACTCTACCCTAATTCAGGAGAGGAGAGAGACCCTCACATTATGATAAAACAGAGAATATTACCCATCTACCCTTTCGCTGTTGAAGTGTGCTCTTGGGCCTGTGTGACTCCCATGGTGGCGTCTCCAGGATCAACACTCACTCACATCCACGCAGCCAAACGGCCACATTATTTACCCTCAGAGCAACGCTGCCCTACCATGCCTCTACATATTCCCTGTGTGTGTGTGTGTGTGTGTGTGTGTGTGTGTGTGTGCTCACCCATGACAGAGACGTCATACTCAATCAGGAACAGAGCTTCCTGGCCGCTCTGCATCAGCATGGTCAGAGCGTCGGCGTGCTTCTCTCTGTTTAAAGGCATCCCGTCTATGCTCAATACTCGGTCGCCGGCCTTCAAAGTGCCCTCTCTGGAGAAACAAAGAAGGAGAAAGAGAGAAAAAAATAAAACATAAGCGACCGGCACAAGATGCTCATAAAAGCGTTTAAGCACCAGTCACAGTACATCATTAAACAGTTCCACATGAGTGTTCCCTCCCAGGTGAGATGAAGGATAAACGAGATAAACGGCCGTAAAGTCTTTGATGGCGAATTATGTTTGCTCCAGTGTTTTGGTGCTCTCAGTTTTTCATGGGGAAAAGTGCAATGTTGCATTCGCCTCAGGATGAGCTGTGCCCTTTCTGCTTTGAAGATAACATACACTATATGTGTCACAGCCACAATTTCATGCAGCGGCCTGAGCACAAACTGATGCAAAATAAATAACGTGCACATAAAAATATTGTGGATTTAAAATTATTCAGAAGCATAATTCTCAAGAAACTAATTCCATATGGGTAATATATAAATATTTTCATTGCAGACAAAGATAAGGCAATTAGTAAAACACATATCCATTGGGCCATGCATCTAAATACACGCACTATAGAACCACGCTTGCATGCACACATACAATAATTTGAATAGGCTTATTCATGCACGATCAATACATAAAATGCATACAAGACACATAAATAGCTACACTTGTATACACACAAACACTAACTCATCTATCCATGTCCTCACCTGTCGGCGGGACCTCCAGGCCTGACATATGTAACCACCAGAGAACGAGACCTGCGCCAGTCCTCGTGAAAGCCTCCTAAAAAAACAAAACGCAGAGAATAAATCCGAGCGATAAAGCTAAATCTAATTATTTTTACTGAAGGATTCACACAAAAACATCTCGTCCACCTACCTCTCATGACAAACCCAAAGCTGTTTCCCTCCTTGTGCAAACACACATCTATGGTTTTGGTTATGACTCCTGAGGGGGTCTGGACTAAGAGTAGAGAGGAAAGGACAGAAAACTATTACAATAATCCTTTAAAGCTACACATAAAATGAAGCACTAGCAATGTAAAACACTTTCACAAACGTTTGATTAGAGTGTCATCTGAGAGTTGTAAGTGCTGAATCATGAGAACAAACACTGTGGAAATATGTTTAATTAATCTCAGTGGGAAAACTAATTCTCTGTATTTGACCCATACTAATGATTTCAGAGCAGTGAGCAGCCACAGTGCAGCGCCCAGGGACCGACTCTGTTTCTGAGGCCAATGCCTTGATCAAGGAAACCCAATAAGTATTGATTTGGTGATTTGCAGGTCGAAAGATGTCTAGATGTCGAGGTTAAATTGGGGCTAAATTTGGTTAATCTGGGTTATAACTGTTGTTTCAACACAATTTTAATGACTATAATTCATTGTGAAGCCGGTCTGCTTCACAAATATATAAATGCTACAAAAAAAAACAGTTTTATGTAACTTGGATGTCTAAAAAACGTTAAATTTTTCAATCAAATTTTAACCTAGATATCTAGAAATCTTTTGACCTGCAAATCATCAAATCAGTGCTTACTGGGAAGTGACTTTTTATACCTAAAATGCATGTGTTTTGGTGTGAGAGGAAATTAAAGCACCTGAAGAACATATAAAAACACGTGGAGAAAATGCAAACGTGCAGAAAGGCCACAGTGAAGATAGAAGTACGGGCTTATGAGATGCTTAAATTTGATGCTTTGTTTTACTGCCTGAAGCCTCAGCTAATAATTTTATTTCCATCCACTGTGGAATATTAAAATACACAGCATGTTTATTGTTTATTGTTAAGAGGATCCCCTTTAGCTTCCACTGATGCGGTTTCTCATTGTCCCGGGGTCCATTAGTACACACAAATATACATGAGACAAGATCTATACATTAACAGTTATTAAAGAAGAAATTACAAGTTAGATGTTTACATTACACAATATTAACTAACATACATTTCACTTGCAGTTTGAATCTCTTTGGATTAAAAATGTAGGTTGGTAAAAGGATCCAATCTGAGGAAGTTCTGTATAAAACTGTATCTTTCAAATAAATTGTTTTAGATCCTGGAAGACATAATTGACCCTTTCATTTTTGGCTAGTGTATTTACCTGAGAAGATGGTTTTCCTAATAAACAACAGGATACTTAGATGAAGGCAGACAGGATAATTTGCAATGCATTTTGTCGATGCTTGTGTGTGTATACATATGCCTTTTTTTTTTTTTAAGACAATATGATCAATGTGCTAAGATCAAGAGAGATGGTGGTTCAAAGTGATGCCCAACAGCCTGGTATCTTTAACCTGTTCCAAGGGGACGCCCAGCAGCGCCGAGATCAAAAAGTGGATGATGGCGTGCCACTCTTGTTCCAGCGGCATGTGTCTATTCTGAGTGGTATGTCGCTGTTGCTTTTTGGCATGCCACTGCCGTTCTACCGGCTTATGGCACTTATAAATGGTATGTCACTCATGCTCCACTGTCATATACCACTTCTCAGCGGCATATACCGATTCTAATTATGCCATATGCCACTTCTGATCATGAAATGCAGATGCTGTGTGTGACTTATAAATGACTTATCACTCCAATTTCACTGGCAGGTACCACTGTCCGACGGCATTCTCTGTGTGTCACATCCACTTTTGAAAATACAAAGCATTTGTAAGCTTTAATGACGCCACTTTCTCTAAATGTCTGAGCATTTGCTGGACTATCAGGCAGAACATTCATCTTGCAGAACTTCACCCACCGAATGGAGGCAGCTCGTACTCCACCTCCAGCACAACTCGCTCCCCGATGTTCTTCAGCAGGCTGATAATCTCATCATGGCGAAGCTTTGACAGGTTGATGCCATTCACTGACTTGATGTAGTCTCCTACATTCAGCTGGTCACTCCTGTGGAAAGTCATGGACAGACCATCAAGATCAAACTGCCCAAGGGGGCCCCAAAAGCTCCAGATTGCAAACATCTGTAATGTGAGAGACGTGGCTCATAGCGATGGACCCACAGAGAATTATCAACAACTCTGCAGTCTCCCTCAGCTTTACAGAGCTTTTTAGCCACTTTCAGCTTATTGTTTTGGTTTTATGGCTCACAACTTTCACTCTCATCTCTCTAAACTCCCTGTACGCCACCTGTTTGTTACAGTTAAGCCCAACAAAAGGAGCCCAACAGTACATTTTGGCCCCCAAACAAGTTGATCTGGTCATGATCAAAATGAGACGCAAAATGAACTGTCTAATCTGAAATGAATATTCTGGCTGTTCTGGCAGATTGTTACTGCATGATCTGTGTGAAAGAGGCAGAAATAAAAACTGAAGTTGTAATAGAACAACTGAACTGTCTAATGTGAACATTTACACAAGTAATCATAGTAATCATACAGACATAACATACAGAGCCAACAGTGAGCGGATGCTGGAGTGGGATGGCTGAAAGCGTCTCCTCTGCAGACACTGACAGAGATGATTGTACATGGTGTCTCACATATGACATTCTGAGTCAACACGCTGCCCATTGGAGAGAAAATTAATTAAATAGATGCTCTGCCCTGCTTGCCCCTCTCACCTTTGGGCTACTGCCAATCAGCACTGACAGCGAGCGGAGAGAGACGTCTTAACCGGCAGAAACCGACCGGCCTGCCATCCGGTCCAGTCTCGTCATCACACAATGTCACTGCCAGTCTCTCTCCTGTCTGTCTGAGTGTCCCTCCACCCAGTAAATTAGCTAGCACTTCCACACAAGCATGAACTCAGCTGTGGGAAGACAAGCGGCTTGGAAGAATTAGCAGTGTCTGTCTTTAAACCTCCTTGGACTTGACAAGCGATGTTTGGCCAAGACATTTTCAGAGGGGGCTGTGTCATTCTTACAAAACTGTGTGTGTGTGTGTGTGTGTTACACTTCAGTCACACGCTGCTTAATCATCATGAAACGTGAGTCCTCCACTACATTTTCCTCTCATGTGGTTGATGTTGGGGAAAATGAGTTTAATGACGTTGGGGAAAATTTGTTTAATCGAATCTTAATTAAGCAATCTTTGAACAAAAAATAAACAAGCTCACAAAAGGCTTATACTGAATAATTACCACCATGCAGTGAATTATGCATGAACTGACAATAAAAAAGTCAAAGAATTAACATCTAAATTTAAATTTATGGACACACTTTACTTACAAATAAGCCCTGTTAGGGTGTTACTCTGTAGGAATGCATCAAGCTGATCTAACATGACGCCTACAGTCCTGCAGTTAGGGCGAGCTGGTGTAACTTTGCAACACGTGCACGTTTGTGGGAGCAGAATAACAGGTCCGGACAGCTTGGTGTGGTTGCCAGGTTTTAACCGCATTACAGAGCAGAGATCTCACCTGGCAGCTAGCCCACCTGGCCGTAGGTTTGACACTCTGGGCTTGCCATCCTTATCAGAGCCTCCGGAGATGGTGAGGCCAAGGCTGCTGCCTTCCCTTTTCATCAGGTCCACCGTGGTCACTCCTCGGTACTCCTCTGCTGACAGATACAGACACAGGCACAGATCCACAGTCAGCATTAGCGTCTGCTTGACAGAATCACCCTGTCTGAGAGGCAACGAAAAACTCTTTCTTTCCTGAAACTCTCACAGAAATGCACTCTGACACACGACCACACACTTTATTTTCTCACTGTCCTGTCTTTTCCTTGTTCCTTCAAATCTTTCACTCTGAGTGAATCTTTGTGACGGGTTCAGAAGGAGGAGGAGGAGGAGGATGGAGTCAGTTTTATAAATACCACACTAAATACTGACAATGGAAAGAAATTCAATGCATTATTACAAAAAAGACACTCATTGAAAATTAACGCAGACTCATCAGGTTGTAAAGTGAAATCCAATTGTATTCTTAAGTGAATGAAAATGAGTTTGACCTCAACTCTGATGGATATGTGGCTATATAGTGTCATCAGAGGACTCATTCTGTCTTGCGGTCCACATTGTGCTGTGCTGTTAAATCGTTCTACATGAAGTCTACCAAGTGTGGTTTAATGCAAATGACAGGTATGCCACACAGGCATTTTTTCACCTTATCTAAGCATTCAAAACAGTGCAACATCAAGCAAAACACAGCAGACACATAGTTCTACATGCACACAGTTGAAAATCTCAGTCAAAGACGGCACGACTCTTCTTCTTTTTGGGGAAGCAGGTGGGGTGGGCGCAGTAGCAAGAATCGGATAACAGATAGAAAACAAAATGATATAAAGTCAGGTTTGATGGTATTATACCTGAAAAGCTGCGCCTCTGGGACGAATGTGATTGGTCAGTTGCCCCGGACTCCTTGCTCCCCTTTGAGTATGGTCCTTCATCTGAGGAGACAGCAGGGAGATATGGGGGTGCTGTTATGAGGCACTGTGGTGATATGTAGGGAAACTCTGCAGCAGAGGGCTTAATGAACACGAGCATCCATTGCACATCATGACACTTTAATGCTTTGAACGGCACCCTGGGTAAGGAGGGAAACAGCACTTAGCCAAAAGCCACATCCATCCGTCAGGTTAGCCAACTGATACATAGTGATCAGCCTGAGCTCAGGACCCTGGAAGGTCACTCCACTTTGTTTCCACGACAATCCTATAAAAAGGGTCAGGGTTTTAAAATAGCTCCTCTCTGTCTGCAGCAGAGACCCTTGAAAACCATTAATTTAACACAAGAATACATTTGCGGCGAGCTTGATGTATGCAACCACTAAAGCATGGGAATTTTCCTGAAGGAACAGCATGCAGTTAATGGACTGTTCGGGCATGGAGAGAAAATCATCATTTTCATGTCATTTACAGCAGCTGCTACAGAAAGCCGGGAAATGTTCAGATCTGCTCTGCAGGGAAACTGATTTTTATATTTATTTATACCCACAGTGGGACCCATTTCTGACACAGCACAGGGCTGGCCTCAGATTAGCAGAGCCACTGCCTGGGCTAGCTGAACCTGAATGCAGCCATACAAGCATGTCAGCAGTCACACAGTGAATGAAGAAACTTGACTTGGCACTTCTTTAATCCTGTCCACTGCGGATTACCTTTTCAGATGTCCAGCACAGTGACTGAACATCATATTAAGTTAAAGAAGAGCTGTGCCAAGTCCTCTTTTTTTTAAGAGTGGAGAGGCCATGTTAGTGGCCTTACTACAGGCATCACACTTAAGTCATCACAAGTCTCCAGTGACTGTTTTGATACTACGCAGTACAGAGACTGGCTTAAACCTTATTTTTAACACCACATATTCAGGAACTGAGAAGTATTTGAACTGTTAGTTGAAGGGGCTGCACACAGGAGAGAAACCAGTATGTGAGGTGAAAGGGACAGGTGCATGCTGGTGTTGTAAAAACAATGGACACACAGCTCATGGAGGCAATTAAGGTACTTTAGAATCTTAAAGCAATTACCGAAATTTGCCTCAAAAATAGTCATCCTTCTCGGAGCCATAACTCAGGCAAATCTGAACACACAGACATGATACACATATTTTTGATGCAGTGTGACTTACACTTTCATTTACTCTGATACAACATGTAAACTTTCATAAATCCACTTAGAAAGCATTGTAAAAGACGTTCCTTATAACTCCAGAACTTGCCTGAGAATCATCACGTTTTTAAGTTTTCTTTAGTATCAAAGTAATCCGGTGATAGTTGTCTGCACATGCACAGGTACATTGCAAACAGGGACTGATAATAGCCAATCCACTCTTTCTCCAGCCTTTCATGTCTTTCTCTGCAACATGCCAAATCCCCTAAATAAAATAATCTAAATGCCAATTTACCAAAATGTAAATACAAATATAGGTTCAAGTTGTAGCCCACAGCTAACTCATTACACAACATTACACTTCTTGTTTTCATCTCCCAAAACTTAGGCTATGAAATCTACCAAATAGAATAGTAAGACAAAGAATAATAATGAGTGATGAAGTTAATATAAACTTGTTGTACTATGCATATATATTATTTAATATTTGGGAATGGGGGGCAGTTGTCTCTATTTTGTCTGCAGGCCTGACAGTATATCAATTTTTATCTGTGCTGATTTATAAAGACTGAACTGGGGGAAGCAAGTGCTCGGAGGGCGTCAAACCCACTGCCTTCTCTCTGTCCACATCAAGTTTCCACATCTGCCCAACTGAAGATGAGGCCTTTAGACAGCTGAGAGGCATGGATCCTTTGTCAAACCCTCTCTGACCTGAAACCTTTGGGCAGGCCTTGGGTACGTGAAGTAACAAAGAAAATTCAGCCTTCTTGTGCACACAGCTGCATGACTCAGACCTTATACAAAAATATCTTTACTGGACTTTGCATATCCTGGCGATGTATAGAACATACATATGCATGATATGGTATTTTACACTCATTTACACACATCCTTGCACAAATATCCTGTCCAGTAGCTGTGTGGCACGAACACACATACACAAAGTGAGTGACACATCACAACCACATTAGTCTGGGCAACAGCCTCGTAACCACGTGGGCTCCTGAGGGCCACTGACAGTCCAGCAGCTGTCATTGCAGTCAAAAGGCAACATTAGCTCTGGGTAACGCAGACCCAATGCTCTGCACGTGACTGAACGCTACTGTACCATAGAGCCATCCCCTCAGCCATCCTCCTCCAGCTTAAAATAACCATAATTTACCCTGACGGCCAGAATTAAGATCAGGATGGAGCTGATTAATAAACAGCCCCAACAAAGAAACAACTACTGTAAAAAAAAAAAAAAAATCTCTGCTCTGTTGTCTTTAAAGAGGAGGTTAGTTATTGGCTCAAGGATGAGGTTTGCCAGAAGGACCTCGGAGCGTCACACTGACTAAAATAAAATTCTGTGCTCCTGCATAAATATGTGGAGTTAATTAACTCCTGATTTAATTCAGGACACTGTATGCCATCGCTCTCATAACCAATCAGAATGTAGGTTAAATATGGGGGCGGCACTGACAATGACAATGAAATCACAAAGCTATTTTCAGATGTAAAACTTTATTTATAAACGGAGCCCTGCCAGACCCAGTTTACGTTGCTATATCTGCCCCAATTACACTTGGCAGGATGGTATGCAGAGCTGGTGGTCGGGTCCACTGACATTTAAATCTCTTTCAAGCCATCACAACCATAATACATGCATTGTAAATATTCTACATTCAAATTCATTTGCATTCAGGCTATATGGATTACAGATTTACAATTAGAAGGAACATAAGGGTAATACTTTTCAGTTGCAGAGGCTGCCCCTCAGATGAACTACACATTTAAGACATAAGCCGCTCTTTACAGGTTAGTAAACTGAACGCCCTCCTGCCACAAATCCTCACAAGCAGACCCCCTTCACTCTGCAAAGATCAAAGTGTGGTGCTCTTACCAATGCTGTTCTTGGTGTCTCTCCTCAGACCACACAGCATGGCTGTAGTTTAGTCAGCGCAGCCACCCTCGGGAAGTAACCTTGCTGATCTGTAGTAGTGGGCAGAGAGCTGAGGTTTCACCTGAGGTTAAAAAAAAAAAAGTAGGCGACCCGAGAGACCGAGTCTCAGCCGCTCAGATAAAACAGAAACACCATCTTCGTTTCTTCATTCCTTTGCCCTAAGTCCAACATTTCCTTAACCCTTGTCCCTGTTTGTAAAACCCAGCGAGGGACTGAGCTCCAGAGGGCAAAATTCTGATCCTCAGATGGTCTCTAGCTCCCTTCGCTATTTAAACTTGGTGACAAAAATATGTCAGTTAAATGATTCCTCTCAATCCTTAAAAAATATAAATCTACCAAGCTCTGTTTTTCTATCAAATCCAAAGCAGGGAGAGCAATGGTTCATGTCCTTTTCCTGCCATCTTGCTGTGGTTCCATCTTTGAGCTATTCTTACTAATCATTCGTCCTTTTCCAGAGGGTTTATCATCCCCTGTTCATACACTGACATGAGCTCACACACAACCCTGCTCTCTCGTAAAGAGCTGGAGCGAGTGTGTTTGCTCCCTCTCTCTCCCTCTGCCAGAGGGGTTCAGTGAGGCAGGCACACATAGTCACTCCCTCCCCCAGCGTGCGCGCACACACACACACACACACACAGACTCACTCTTTATCCATTTTCCACCAAGTCAAACACTCCTCATATGCACATCCTCAAACCCACCCACACACATATACACACACACACACACACACTAAGATTAGACACGACAAAACTCAACTCAACTCAACTCTCGGCACAATTAACACCACCTGCACATTCATTGTCAGACTGAGCCACATTGTCACGTTTTTCTCACATAGAGACTGCACCCATTTTACAGAGCTTGTATCTACACAGTGCTAGTATCTCTCTCTCTCTCTCTCTCTCTCTCTCTCACACACACACACACACACACACACACACAGACACACGCCAAGCACATAATGGAAAATGCATATGCAAAATTCCTGTGCAGAACAGCTGCCGGTTTGAGAACATGTCTAGTAGTTGAAATGTTATTCATAAAAGTGCAGTTGTCGTGCACAAGGCTGTGACAGCAGATTCTACTTCATAATGTGACCATGTGAAAATAAACGAATGATGTGCAAATAGAAGCGACAGAGGGGAACATTTAGAATCTGAGTGATTGTGGAAATAATTAAACGCCATTTCCTCTATGGCCCGGCATCTCATGTTTCCCCCTCAGGAGGGTGAAAGGACCCTCTGCTAATCCCGGGCCCACTGAGGTCCCTCCACCCAAACACAGAGGGACTAACGGGTCTGCAGACTGACCCGTCGCCGCACCTGACCATTTGTCATGTAGACAGGCCTCGACGCCTGCCACTTCCTGACCCCCACTGCGACCACCAACAACAACAACAAACGCCCTCCTCCAGCCTCACTGGCAGCCACTCTGAGCCTCTTCTGCCTCATTTGTTTTGGTCACTGCGGACAAATTGGTTGTCATCGCTGAGACTTTGGAGGCAGGGATATAAAAAACCCCAACGTACAACTCCAGCAAAACCACACAGCACACCAAAATGTCCAAAATTCAGAAATTCACAATGTGAAATTATACCCTGTATTCTACAACTGCTTATTTTACAGATGTGTAAAGTGATTACAAACAAACATTTCCATGTTTCCACTCGCTGTTGCATGGAGCCTAATTAGTCAGCTGTTCCAGTGGACACAATACTCTTTGGTGTAGATAATTTCCTCAGAGACTTTTGTCCTTAATACCCCATTTACAATGTGAGCAAGTGTACTCTTTCAGAGCGAGACTAATTAATTTCCAAATGCATAAAGAGAAGCGGGCGACGGAGCAGTGTGTTGGACTGATAAAAGCCTCTGGGAGCAGGGCGGCAAACGTTGGGTTATAATAAAAATTGACTCTTTTGCACTTCCTCTAGACCAGATATCAACATTACTGATGTAGAGTGAGTGATAATGTAATGATTAGATTAAGAAAGCAGAATTTGTGCAGTAACCTTGGCATACAAACAGAGGTTAGGATGCTCAACCAAAAAAGACAGAAAAGGTGCTAAGTATTTAAGACTCTCAAGAAGAGAGTCACCTTTGACTGTATTCACTATTTATTGCTGGTTTGTACATGTTTCCATTATTGGAAAATAATAACCCTTCTGAAAATAGCCTACATTTTTATTAGGCTATACATAGACAAAGTTGGTGTTCTAAGCAGGAGGGCCTGAATCTTGAACCTGCTCCTCAATCAAACTGACCACACTGCCATCTTATGGTGATCACATCCAGTTGCAAGT
This sequence comes from Macquaria ambigua, assembly GCA_008360985.2. Taxonomy (NCBI): domain Eukaryota; kingdom Metazoa; phylum Chordata; class Actinopteri; order Centrarchiformes; family Percichthyidae; genus Macquaria; species Macquaria ambigua. The sequence goes on along the minus strand of VMKM01000565.1, from coordinate 93,479 downwards.
GAAAGTCTGAAAAGCAAAATGACTAATTCACATGACAGCCAGCACAGATCAGTGTCTGACAAAAAAAAAAACAAAAGAGCCAGAGGATAAAGATGTGTCACACATACTCATGCTTTTACCTTTAAGGTCGATCAAAAGCCCAGATTTTAGTCAAGCAAATGCTCATTTTAACAGGCCTGCTGCCTTAATTTGGGTAATGTAGAAAATGTGATGACTGTTGGGGGAATTAATTACAGATAAACTTGTTAAAGTCAAGTAAAACTGCACAAACAGGCAAATAACTAAAACTTAAAAAAGTCTCACGTGTTGTTCTACAGTATTAAAGACATCAATTGAGTATGTCACCATTTAAAAAAATAAATGACATGACAGCTTTACCTTTGGTTCTCCCTCTGATGACGCCCAGTCGACATCTGAGAGAAAAAGAGAACATCCTCCTCTTTCCTCCTGCAGAACGGCTGCCTTTCCTCAGGGAATCTGTCTGAGGGAAAGCGAAGGAGAGCTGCTTGGGAGTGAGGCGCCCCTTTCCAAACACCACCCTTGCTGACATGTTCATTTTCTGACCAGTGACTAGGAAAAAAATGGATTCTGTCCTCTTCCTGACACTCTCACCATCTCTTAGGCTTTGCAGTCTGCTGTTTTCACGGTCTCCTCCCTCTCTGGAGAACTTCCAGTCCTCCCAGGTGAGTCTTTCCCACTCCAGACACAGGGGCAGGTTTTTAAAAGAGGAAGGATTTAGATCCAACAGTACGTCCGTTTTTTTCCAACCATCACTGGTAATTCACTTCCTTCAGTTCCAAACAGCCACAAGCTGACTGACAAAATAAATGTTATATTTTTGCATCTCTGGCAATGTCAGTTTTACAGGAACAGATGGCAGAGGGCTCAGGGCTGTGGGGCACAGCTTGCCTGCCAGAATGCAATGGAAACTTTCTCTGCAGGGAGTCGGCTCCGAACATCGCAAAACAATATACAATCTGAGCTGGCCATTTCAAGGCAATGACTTCTGATACCATTCTATTTCATCTATTGATATTACACCAACGTGTCAGCTGCCAGTTTGTCTAAACATGCTGATACATAATGCCAAACTGACTCCTTGCCATTAGTCCAAAACCTGGGAGGAGACTGAGCTGGCTTCATTTTTTCTGGCTTCAATCACATTTTTCAAGGACTCCTGATAGGCATATGGTCTTAAAGTAGAGGTCTATGAATCCATTCTTGGCTTACTCTATTCTAACCTTATACAGTGTGCTATTAAAAGGACATTACATCAATATCAGTTTACTAGTCATGGTGCTATTCAGCCTGAGAAAACAGTTGTATAATGTCCTCTGTGGCTCTGAAGGGAGCTTTCAGTCTGAGACAACACCCTGATGACATGATGTCAGGGTTGACGAATTGCCTGGGGCCCATTTCACAAAAAAATCAGTGGTGGAAGAAGTAGTGCAATATTTTTCTTATGTAAAAGTAGCAATACCACTCTGTTTCAAGTAAAAGTCCTACATTCAAAGTTTTACTTCAGTAAAAGTACAAAAGTATTATCATCAAAATGTCCTTAAAGTATAGAAAGTAAAAGTATTCATTGGGCAGAATGGTCCCTTTCAGAGTCTAATCATTGTTATATCATTTTTATTGGAATATTATCATTATTATTGACCCCATAAGACATTAGCAGCATTTCAATCCCAGTCAAGGTGGAGCTATGGAAGTAAATCTGTCTCACCAGATTTTGAAATTTTAAAGCCACTGAATTTTTTTTTTTGCATTTAAATTGTGTATCTGAATTTTTTGCCTCTGAATTCAACTCTTCAAATTCTCAATCACTCATTTTCACTTTTATTTTTCAACTGTGCCAGTCAGGTCTGATCAGAGATGTCAAGTTGTATTATCGGAAATGTAGGATCCAAGTGTTTTTGGAGTTTGATCCATACTAGGAACTAGAGATGTATCTGGACCTCTGCTTGATCAATTTTGACCATTCTTGTCTCTCGCAAGTCAGTCTTCAAAATTATAGGTTACACTCACACGACAGTTTAGTCTGTCTTTTGTAAGTGTCCAAACTGAGCTTGCATACACTCATGCTAACTCTTAGCAGAATAATGTAACTGTTGATTTATTTATTAATTTCCAACTTGTGATTTTTCAGTACTGCCAATTTGTCCAAGCGACCTATAGTTATTTTGGTAGGAGTTAAAGATAACTAATTGAGTCCAGAATGTTCTTTGATGGCAAGAAGCCTTACCAACTGTAAAAGCACGTACTTTCATAAGATACTCCAGATCACATTCGAATGAAAACAGTGCTTATACAAAGTTACTGGTATGTGGCCTCCTCCATTTATAACAATATGGGTCACCACTCTTCTTCGGGCGCTTTGCCCCTTTTGTTCAGTTCCAGCGTGCAGTCATCTGGAAGGACGTGAGGAATAACCCCATTTACACAAAGGAGAACACAACTGGCTCTGTAGCCATCAACAAAGACGCCAACTCATGTGTGTGAGAATTTCTGTACTATTTTGACGCCTCTACACCACACGAAAATAGCTCTAGTCTCTGAGGTGTCATGCCCCAAATGAATTACCCATTTATAACTCCCTGGTCACTACAACACCTGTTAATACATATTGTCCTTTTTTTTAAATTAGATTTCCCTCCACCAGTGATACTAGTTTAAATGGTCAGAAGAAAAGTTGTTGTGATGTTGTAAAAAAATAAACATTACTGGAGTGCCATTGTTACTCCTCAACATTAACTTCAGACACAGGCAATTTTGATCAAAAGGCAAATAAAATGTTTGTCTCTGTCCAAATTACCTTACTTCCAATCATCTCAGCCAACAAACAACCCGCTAAATTTAAAACTATGAGATGAGCCTTTCTCCTCCATCAAATTATTTTGTGTTAAAAGTTTGAAACCTTTCACACATGTATGATTTTCCAGACCCGTGCAACAACCCTGCTAACAAGCAATGAAGTGCGGAAAAATGATCCACGAGCCAGTTAAAATTTTTAAGCGTTTATTGTGAATAACCAGTTTATTCGTTCTCCTCGCTCCTGAGCCTGGCGTTGGGGTTGGTGATCTTGATGGCCAGCTGAGCTGCCCTCTCCACGATCACCTTCCTGTTCTTGGAGGAGACGTTGTGGGCGATCTCAGCACAGTGAGTCCTACAGAAGGAGAGGGAAGGGTGTTAGGTTAATGACAAGATGTTTTCACAGAAATACCAGTGACAGTTTGGGCTGCAATTGTGTTGAGATTTCTATTACAGTGGTGGAATAACCTAATGTCAATTCAAAATAAAGCCACACTTCTAATACAATAACGCCATATTAAACACATTATATGCTTCTTATCAGAATGATTTAATAAGCATAAAGTCACCTTGAAAAATTAGATAAACTGTTACAGCAGCTTTGGTCTCATGTAGCCCAATTTATCTTACAAAATGTCCTGTTGCTTTGGCCGGATTACTCCTGGTTTTCAGAAACAACTCAAGAATGTTTTTGGCTGTACATTTATATTGAAATTGTTCAGCATAGCCACACTGAAATGTTCAGTGTTTGTAAAACACGCTAGTAAGAGAGGTCATGACAGCTTCTCTAAAAACACCACACTACGGAAAGTCTCACAAAGCTGGAGCACCCAACATACCCCAATGACAAATACTAAGAATGATGAATTACAAAGTAGACACTTAAATGTGACTGAAACTACTGAAAGAAAAACTTTGATCCATAGTGTTCTTCGCTTTATGCTTCCAAAGTAACACAATGCGACCAACAATGGAAATAAATTTCTATCATTAAGCAGACTACCATCAATACTTCTAATCAAACGAATCAATGTCACCATATCTGGAATCAACTGGACTCAGATAGTTTAATGATTTAAGCCTGTTCACGAAGCAGCCGATTGAGTTACATTTCAGCTGAACTCTTCTCTAACTTTGGCCGATAAGATTTTGTTTGTTACACTGCATCCAAACAGTAAAACATATTCTCACTGACCAAACTGGCTTTTCCATGGATGTATGGGTTCAATAATAATAAAATAAACTGGCTGCTCAAATTGCTACCAGATGCTGACTGCAAAAAAGTGGATGGGAAAAGCTTAACATCTACATTGTCCTCAAGATATTACAGATCTCAATAGTCCATTTCACTTTTAAAGCTCATCTTTGGTTGAGCGGTTTTAAACATGGTTGACAACCCGTAGTCTAAATCGCTCGTGGCAATCAACAAGTGGGAGTGTAGCTGCTGAGTGAGCTTGGTTAGTTGGCTCACTCTGCACCCCACTATACACCTTTTGAATCAAATGATCTATCTTTGCACTAACTACCAGGCATTCAATATCAGTCCTAATCTGCAGCTGAATTCTTTCAGCATACAGTTTCAAACAACACTCTCCGAACAGATAGATTCAAGCCACTCTCTGAAATTGGCGAGTTGCTATTTCATAGGTCTAAGTTCACTCAGACTAAACTCCTTCGCTAAAATTAACAGGATGATGTGACTGCAGCATTAAATGCTGTGAGCTGTGCTTGCTTCTTGCTTACATTGCTCGTGGTAACTGCCATCTGCTCCCACCACCTCAGCGCCACTGCGTTATTCATGTTTTTATTTTCTGGTTTAAAATAAACTGACAGCATGAAAACACATTCTAACGCTACACTTTCAGCCCTTCAGAAACCTATGAATGACGTGATTAACACCTGATCCATGGTTTTTACGCAGTTCATAGTGCACAGAAAGCAAGAAGGGCTATCAAAAGGGAGATTCCTGGACATAAAATTGATTAATATTGACCAATTAATCTTGATCTTTTCACACCCCTCTCCTTTAAAACTCAAAGCTATACTTCCTGGTTAAACAAAGTGAGCTGATGAACTATGTGAACGGTTATCCAGGACTGTCAGCATTAGGTTGTTGCTGTGAACTATTAAAAAAGATAAAACTATGTTGAACTTCATCATACAAGTTCCTGCTTATATAAAGCCCAGATATTTGTCACATGAGTCTCAGCTAGAATCCACAATTGTTATTATTATTCCCATCAGATGTCAAGTGCTGGACTATTACAAACACATTATCTGAGTAGTTTGTAACCTTCAGCCTTTTGACATGTCGTTAGAGGATGCTTCCACTTGGTTACTGATCACAGCCACTGTTGCTCAGTCTTGAATAAAATGTAAATTGACTTATGTCACAGTTATGACACCAGTTCACGTCTTGCTGCTGTTTAAGGGTCAGCTCACCCACTTTTCCCTCATGGTGTATAGACATGTAGTTAGTCTTATTTGATGAGTTATTTGAGATCTCTGCGACTGAGACTTCTGTCGCCACCTCAATTATACTGGAGGTGAATGGATTTTATTTTCTGGTGCTCAAGGCACTGAAAAAGATCTGGAAAACCCAACAACAATAACATCATCTCTTAACAGAAACAATGTCCCACTTAATCAAGAAGGATCAAGAACTCAATCCATTCAAAGCTTTAAAAATGTGAAATGCATATTTTCTATGAAAGCCTTAGTCAAACATGTGCAAAAGTCTCAGAGTGTATCCCAAAATCTCTGCAAATAGAACAAACGTGCAAGTCTGATACCAATAACTTTGATATATAAGCAAAGGTAATCTACATTAATTGACAGTAGCGCACACACACAACTTACTTGTTACTCATCATCAGGACCTCGAGCTCCTTGACATTGTGCACCAGGAACTTCTTGAAGCCAGTGGGCAGCATGTACTTGGTCTTCTTGTTGCTACCATAACCGATGTTGGGCATCAGCATCTGACCCTTGAACCGCCTGCGGACCCTGTTGTCAATACCTCTGGGCTTACGCCAGTTTTTCTGTTGGAGATATGAAAAAGATCTTCAAGGATTAAACACAAGTCCAACCATGCAAGTAAAGGCAGGGGTCTGACCCAGTTGAGCATGTAAAGTATGTCAGAGAGACGCTTACCGCAATCTTCACATATCTGTCAGACTGATGGCGAATGAACTTCTTGGTTCGCTTTTTGACAATCTTGGGCTTTGTGAGGGGCCTGAGGGCTGCCATGGTGACTGAGGACAGAAAAAAATGTTGATGAGTTAAGCATGATTATGACAGCTTCAGAGTTGCAGCATTACACCACAACGTGCTACATACTACTAGGAATTTATTAGCTTGAACTATTAATGGTAGGGTAGGTGAGCAAATGTATGAAGAACTGGCAGAGACTTGAACGTTAAGCCAAGTGTTGAGGTTCCTGCAACTCACTCACTGCCACATTTATAGACAACACAAGCTCTCACTGACGAACCGACCACTGAGGCTGCAACTAAGAGCAATGAACCAAGTATACATAAACCTGTCTGCGGAGGGAGCCATAAGGTAAACGTGTTGACCAACGTCAGCTAACTAGCTAGCTAGCTTCTACGGTGCAGTGAATATTTAGCTAGCTAGCCATGCTATTCTACCTCATGTATTCCCTTTCAGCAGTATGGCCTTAACAGAAATAAAAAATTCACGTGTCAGATATTATCAACTTCTATTTGTCAATTCACAATGCTTATCTGTAAGACATGCTGTACAGCGGGCCTTTACTGAATACTACAACCCCATTTCACGGGGAGAGAGCTAGCAACCAGTCAGCCGCTATAGGAGCAGCACCTCGCTCCAGAACGACACATTAAAGACGGTATAAAATTATAAACTGGTCAATTTTATCCAACATATATAGAGTGGATGTCTTTAATTGATAAACCATTTAAGGATGGTCAAATAACACCTTAAATCACTCGGATTCACATAGATTGTATCGACTCACCCGCCGATGTAAATCCAAAAGGGACTTCAGCGACGGCGGAAGGAAAGAAAAGGACTTCCGCGAGTGTGGCAAAGGCTCATGGGTAGTGTATTTTATCAGAGTACATTACTTCCAGGCGCCTGTGGTCCACTGGAATTTACACTTCTTTCTCAAATTATTTCTCAGACGTATTATTTAGTGAAACAATAACAATATATTATAATGTTTTAAGCTGCATGCAAATCTGTACGACCACCTTTCACAGTTGTTTACTGCTCATGAAACGGATTTCTGCGCACTTCCTGAACAGATGAGATTCTTTTTTTTTTTTTTTAGGGGGGGCGGGGGGGCTTTCTGTACTTCTCTAAAACGACCACATTATCATAAAATACTAACGTACCACATCAGCGTGATCTCTCAAGCTGAACCCATTAAAAAATTTTGTTCCTGTTTTACTGTAAGAAGAGGAGGCGGTAGCTGACTGACATGCTGGAAACGGGGGTGGGGTGTGATATAAGGTAATGATCTGCTTTTTCTCACATGATGTTTGGTGATATACTACGTGATTAGAGCACGTAGGCCTATGACGACGACTTGGACTGTTCGTATTTTGTTGTTTAGTTGTTTTCCAGCACTTTGAAATGGAGAATCAGCCTATATTGAGGTGAGCGTCACTTAATGTTGTGTGTTTTTTCTCCAAACTAAATGTAGCGCGTGTTGTTTACCACCTCACTGGTTTAACTTTCGTTTCCCGTTACTTGCAGCCATCAGAACCGCACTTACGGAATAGCCAATCCCGGTTATGTACCAGCAGCACAGGGGGGGGCAGGTAAGATCCGTGGAGGTGTAATTCAAGCTTTTTAACTCAACGTTCAACAATTTTGTTATGACATGGGTGTAAAGCCAGTTTGAAAGTGCAATAATAACTTCCGTTGTACGGTCCAGTTCACTCACATCACAGTGACGTCATTTTCGACGTGCAGGTTATTTGAATTGAATGGCTCCGCGGTGGCAGTAGGAGTAGTGTGGGGCTACTAATTTTACAGAAGTTATAGTGTGTGTTAAAGGACCAAAACCTGCCTGTGAGTCTTAGTCTTAGTGTAGCTGTAAAACATCTCAGAGTGGATAATAACATGGAGGGGCAAGGTAAGTCACTCACTCATGGCACACTTCCGGTGTTATCACGTAGAAACTTGTTATAACTTGGAAACTCAAGAATTCAACTTTTCTGGGGGGGGGGGGGGTTATGCACAACAGAGTCTCTAACAGTTTTTTTATAGGCTTGTGTAATGCATTGCATGATAACTTAATGAGCTTTATAACCTTTAAAAGTCTTCACCCATGCACATGACTGAACTGGTTCTTCTGGTTTGTTTTAGCAATGTTCGCCCCACCCGCAGCTGACTCCCAGGGCCCCAGCGCTCCTCCAGCCAGCATGTTTGACAGCATGCCTGGCTATGAAGGGACCATGGCAGGAGGGGGAGGTACAGTATGCTGCACGCACTCCTTTAATTGTCCTATTCGCTCCACTGACAGCCTCTGAGACAAAACATCTCACAGAACTGTCATATTCACTCCCTGGTCACTTTGTTAGATAGTACCTATACAATCTAATGCAATCCAGTACAACAGCTCTGCCACATATGCTGTTGCAACTCTGTTAAATCTTGTTGTGAGGCAATCTGAGGAATGTTGAACCGAGTCATGGCCCAGTAGTGGGAGGTGTCAGTGGGTGTCTTTCCTACGACTGAACGTGTCTAAGATCACTGAGATTGGTTGACTTTCGCAGGAGACCTACTTCTCCTTCTCCTACCATCATTGAAGGGGAGCCTGTGACTGCAGTCCAGCAGTACAAATACTGCTGATAAATACTGCTGATAAACTGTGTATGATAAACTTACCTTTGATGCCAGCACTGATTTTATTTATAAAAAGGCCAACGAAAGATTGTTTTTTTGAAAGAAGCTCAGACGTTTTAATGCTGACAAGTCTCGATGGAAAGTGTTCTAGATACTTCTTCTTTTGAGTCAGATGCTATTATCAGTTGGTTTGGTAATCTCAGTGTTCAAAAACCAAAATTTGCTGGGAAAAATTGTGAATGTGTGCCATAAAGTTACTGTTGTAAATTTAAATGATCTTTGTCACTTGTATCAAGTCAGAGCCACACAGGAAGTGCAGGTCCTCTGATTGGACTCCCAGCACCTTCTTTATAGTGAGTTTTATTTGCTTCCATCAAGGTGGAGGTTTACCTTCCTACAGGTGACACAAACAGATACACAAGGTATTTTATTCCATCAGCTATTGGTCTTTTAAACTAGATGTGATTTGGCCTGTGACTAGCTGTGGATGTGATACGGTTCCCCTCTTTTTTATTTATTTCTTGTCTTTCTCGCTGCTCTCTCTGATGATTTTGGTGACAAGTGAGTGAACCTGTGTATTTGTACATTAAAGCTTTACTCTATTCTACCTTTACGAGGCTTATAATTGTCAGTTTTTGTTGAAACTTTCTGAGAGGTGTTAATTCAACTGTATGTTTATTACTGTGGTGGTCATTCGTGGTGTTGTTGAACTGGACTGCATTATGTTAGGAGGTGTTTCTAATATTTGACACCCCTCATGTTTGTAAATGGGGTGGGCAAAACACAAGAAACACCTCTCAGTATAATGCAGTTATATTGTTCAAGACCACTGCAAACTACAACCTCAATAATAAACATATAGTTAAATGAATACCTCTCTGACACTATCCATCAAAACATATTAAACATTATTATCTGTGTAAAAGTAGAATTTATGGCTGAGCGGTTGTATTGGATTTTACAGGTGTACCTAATAAAGTGGCCACTGAGTGTATACTGTATGTAAAAAAAAAAAAAAAAGCACTAGGTGTGATTGATCTTAGGATAACACAATGAAACAGTACAAAAAAACTTTCAATATCTGCTGCAGGTGGATTTCTGCCCCCTCCGATGCCTGCTTACCCAGTTCCTCAGCCTGATCCTGGACCTGAACAACCACATTGGAAGTAAGGTTCAAACTATTTCCCTTTTTTTCTCAACATGACTGCTAAGGGTATTGCAAAACATTTTCCATCATATGTTTTAAGATTAAAGCAATCCAAGCACCTGACAACTATCACTTCCTCTTAAAAGATGAGACTGCGTGACATACTGTATCTCATTCCCTCACTGCTGACAGTATCCCATCTATAACTGAAGATACTGCCCGGGATGCGTTTGTCCTGTTTGCCTCCAGCAAGTGCTGCTACAGTTCAGCACCAGCTAAGGATGGTGTGATCACCAGCATGGAGGCATTCAATACATACAGGGTAAGAGGAGGTCTATTCATGTGTGTGTGTTTGGAAAACCTGCTAGAAAGGCAGGAAAATCAATAGAAGTTAAAGTTTGTATAATAGTTTTGGATGTTCAGTGCAGGAATAAGTAAAGAAAATGGATGTTGATCATTTAATATAACCAGATAGAGCAAGAAAAGGACTCTTGTTTGTTTCTCCACCCCTGCTTTGTTTTAGTACCGCCTGGAAACCTTTACTGAATCAAGATCTACAGAGTGGAGTCACGAGCCATACAATGGTACAGCGCTATTACCTTGTGCATCAGTTGCATGAGTTTAATTCTCTGTCAGCTATTTACTGCACACTGATAATCGAATGTATTGTTTTATTTGGATCAGGCCAGCCAGTGGATGCCTTTGCCCAATCACCTCCAGGGCCTTGGGATATTCCTGCTAAATCTCCCAGTTTTTTTCTGGATGACAAACAGATCATCAAGGTTCCCTACACATCATCTGTGAAGGTAAGTTATACATTAAACACATGTTAGGAGAGGAAAAGTGCTTTTAGAGATTTTTCCTGACGAGAAACATTTCATGGACAGAGCTGCCACGTTTGTGTGGGAATGGGGCGAAGACCTTGCAAAGATTGTGCCGGCGCTGGTAATGTAAGTAATTTCCACAGACCTCATTGAAAGATTTACTTTAAGCAACATTTATCAAGATCATCTGATCATGTGATTTCTTTTCTTTGCCCCTGTCAGAAAGTTTGTTGGGTCTGCAATGGATCTGGTTACCGCCACGGAAATGATAGATGCCACCACTGCAATGGCAGAGGGAGGGAAAAGTAAGTGTTAGCATCTCATAGATTTCTGCTGAAGTAAAAGTGACAGTAAGTGCAGTACAGTTTGTGCTTCTCCTAAAAGATACGGAGAGTTATTAAACGTTATTCTGTTTACAGTTGCAGCCACTGTCACGGGCAAGGGTCGAGGCAATGTGACACATGTCGAGGAAAACAACAGCTTCTGGTCTACATCAACCTCACTGTGAAATGGTGCTGCTTCCTCAACATTGTTTATCTGTCAAGAATGTCTGACTTAACTAATGCAATGAAAAGTCTTTCTTAATCTGAATGTCATCAATATTTATGGTTACTTTATCCTCTTAATTAGTGTATAACAGTTGTAAAATTAAACTGGATTTCTTCTTTTTTTATGTACATGCTTTCAGGACCAACAACTCTGATAATTACGTGGTGGAACAGTCAAGTGGACTGCACTTGGACAACCTTAGCAAGGTGTCTGGCAAGGAGCTTTTCAGGGACTCTCAGTACATGGTAAAATAACTTTTCTCACTTTCTCAGGGGGCACAAGATATAAGTAGGGGAGGATTATGTTTTTTTAATACATACAACATGCAGATTGCTTAGACTTTGGTGAGAACATTTTTGCCCTACATATTAGAAAGTTGTTCCACATCACATGTCAACACAGGATGCGTTTCAGCCATGTTGTTATCACTTCAATGGTCTACATAGCTCACACAACGTTTGCATTACACTTGTGCTTTACGATGTTAACTTGCAGGTGTCAAGTCTCAGCACTGCCAAAACATGGGTGACCACACAGAAACACTGTAGCTGAATGCATCCTGTGTGACACTGATGGCTGACTGAAGCTGCTGCTGCTGCTGTCATGCATCTTTCACTATGCAGCATGTGTGCTATGTAGACACCGTGTTAGGTCTAATACCTAACACTTTTGTTATCCTGCTTGACCCGTCAACCAATAAATGAACGTCATTTAAACAGAGAACAATATTATATATTATTATATTATTTATAATATTTTTCTGATTACCCTGCACAGGTGTACCCAGTGATGGGCTTCCCAGACCCTGCAGTGGTGAATGCTGCACAACGCCTTGTCAGTGAACACCAGGGCAAGTACTCGCAGACGTCGCGCGTTCTACAACAGGTAACAGTGCATCTACTTTATTTATAGCCTACTTAGGTTGATATAAAATAATAATATTTTGTCAATGTTAATGGACTAGATAATACTTGTGATCAAGACCTAATTTTATGTTCGTATCTCATATTTGCTTTCTTTATCTGCAGCGTCAAACCATAGAACTGATCCCCGTCACCAAGGTGACCTACTCGTGGAAAGGGAAATCACACATTTACTTTGTTTACGGGAATGAGTTCAAAGTTAATGCAGATAACTATCCTGCTACCTGTTGCTGTACTGTAATGTAATTGCAATGGTTGTGTATGAAGGTTTTTCCTTTCCAGATCATTGGATGTCTAAATGAGTCAGTTTTACTTACAAGGGATTTAACCTTTGAACTCCCCACAAGTCAGACGAACTGATGAAGCCTTTTGAATAATATCTTCAAGGCTACGCAGAAAGTCAGTTTACCTTTGACTAACTACTACAAGATAACTAATGATTAGAAAGTTATTTTTATTGTTACGTGCCATTTTTATGAATGGACCACAGAAAAGAATTGCTTACTGACACAATAGAAACCATAATCATACTATATTCCCTAAATCCTGAACATTTATGCTTGTATATGGCAGCAGTGATTTTTTTTTTTATCATCAGTAAAACCACCTATTTGATACTGAATATCATTTTTGCAGCTGTGTTATTTGTTTATGTTATTAATATGCATTTGAACCTAATCCGTTTGCTCTCATGGTAAAACTAATTGTTTTTTATGTGAATGTAAATCTTTATGTTAAATGTGTATGATCTTGTAAGACAAAAATGTGTAATACCTGCTTTACTGCAATAATTCAGCCATTTGAATAAATGCTATTTCTATGTTTTGCTGTTGAATCGTGTCGTCATTAAAAGTGGACTGTCGCTTGTGAAATGACGTGAGGAACGTGTTCGCCATAATGATAATAAACCGTGAATACAAAGCTACAATAAAGCAAATGGAGCTTTGGTTGTGAAACGGTGATCGATACGTAGGTATTCACATTGGAGCAATCAAGTTTGGACGGATATCGGTGGATACGAGTCTTGGTAAATTTGGTAAAACCGAAGAAGAACTGAGCGGAACAACGAGGTAAAGTTAGCATGCTAGCTAAGTAGCCAGGTTTACCTGTGTGATGCTGCTAGCTAATACCTTTAGTGCTAGGTTGCATGTACAGACAGGTCTCGTTGGTTCGAGTATGATTTGAATCCGACACAAAAAGCTGTGCACGTCTGGACAGCTCAGGGTAAATGTAAACTATAGCACTGGAATCCAGTTTGTTGCTAGCAAGCTAAGTAGATCAGCTTCCTTGTTTAGCCACAGTCTAGCTAGCCAAATATCGCAACAGGCAGTGCCTTGAGTTTGATGCCGCTTGGTAACTTAGAGTTAAGCGTCGGCTATAAGTGAGTGTAGGAAACCATGCAAAGTGTTGGAGCTGAGATTGTAGCTTCCAATTACATCAGAAAACATGCTAAGATATTTTAATCTATATGCTAACTTGAAGAGAAATAGTCCTGCGTGTTTGACAGTTGCAGTCCCTGGAGGGCAGCTGCACCTGCACACACTCCGTTATGTGATGGAGCTATGGAGCGAATCCGCTTCTTCTCTGCTCTTTGTTCTCCCGACTTTAGCGAAATATATCATCCGACCGTTTGAGTCAGCTGAACTACAGTCATGTTTTCTGTGTTATTGTCTCGGTGGTGCTTTTATTGACTTTTTATGATTATAAGTCACCACATAGCCTACAGCAGCATACTTTGGTATAGCCCCTCTGGAGTTGCAGATAAGTGTAGGCTGAATTGAAAGAATGTATTCATAATGAAATGCATACATATTAAGTGCATGCCATCCTGACAGGCTGCGCTATGGCGTCGGCATCTGCCAGTGTGGACTCCAAGGCAGAGCTGACTGCTCTACTGGAACAGTGGGAGAGGGAGCAACAAGGCAGCACACAGGAGCTGGTTAACATCATCACCAAGTGAGTAGTTTATGCTTCTTGTTTCTTCAAAGTCTGCATGATGAGTTAGTTTCATGAGCTGTGTTTTGGTGGGTGCGACTTAAAGATGGTAAATGTGTTGATGTGCTGTAACTTTCAGAATCTCAGAGCTCGTTGAGAAAGAGACAGAGGAGTACCACAAAGCAGACCCAGACCCTTTTGACGATCGACATCCTGGTATGAAAAAAAGAAAAAAATCAGAACACATAACATGAAGATTACCCTATATGTAAATATCATGTATGTTTTTGACGTTTTCCTCTTGGCCACTAGGGAGAGCTGATCCAGAATGCGTGTTAGGGCACCTGCTCAAGATCCTGTTCAAGAATGATGACTTTATGAACACAGTAGGAATAGATACACTCAATGGAGATTATTTACATGCAAAATAAGTGCCAATTTTTAGCATTTGAGTCAAAAGATGATTTATTCTTTTCTTCCCTTTGTAGCTGGTGAATAGCTATGTGATGACCAGCCGAGAATTTTCCCTCAATGCAGCAGCTTGTCGCCTGCTTCAGAACATCATGCCTGGATTGGAGACAGCTGTGGTCTTTCAGGAAAAGGTCGGTTATTTGTGGTTAATTGAGTTCATGATAAGATAAGATTTCTCTGTTCTCTTATTCAAACAATGTGTTTAGATATCCAGAGACAACACCAGTTGTGGTTTAAAAGTGTCGTTTTTGTTTGTGGAGTCACAGTCCAGCCTGCGTGTTAGTTGCACTTTGACCACCGCTCTGTGACAGTTGACTTGTGGACATAATGTTTAAAGTTACAAGGTCTTTTAAAGCTTCATTTGAAAAAGTGGATCTAGACTAAAAAACCTACAGTATCAGTACTTTTATTTAGAACTACACTTGCGAAATTCTGATGGAAGCCATCACACATCCTTTCCTATTTGACCAAAAAATGAGAACAAGTTGGGGAAAATACAGTTCTCAACATTTTTCTCATTAACAATCGGTTCATATTCTTGTTTCTAAACATATTTCGCCATTCCCCTGTGTTTGTTTTTCTCAGGAGGGCATAGTTGAAAGGCTGTTTAAGTGGGCTCAGGAGGCCGAGCAGCCCCTCAGAATCTATGCCACAGGCTTGTTGGCCGGCGCTATGGAGAACCAGGACATTGCAGCCAACTACAGAGAGGAGAACTCTGTTTTGGTCAGTAGGGGATTCTGTTGTCTCAAATGTCAGTTTTATTTTAATGAAAAATGTGAAAGTGATAG
Organism: Macquaria ambigua; assembly: GCA_008360985.2. Lineage (NCBI taxonomy): Eukaryota > Metazoa > Chordata > Actinopteri > Centrarchiformes > Percichthyidae > Macquaria > Macquaria ambigua. The sequence goes on along the minus strand of VMKM01000565.1, from coordinate 78,193 downwards.
ACAAGGTATTACAACAGCTGATAAAACTGTGATATCCCACAAAGCATCAGAGCAATTTGCTGATCATCAGTGAAGTAGCAACTTTCTATCAACTTGTTTTTCATGCTTTACTCTGACAGGTGCCTTTGATGCTGCATCGGTTGCGTGAGCTTCAGGATAAGGACGCTGAGAACAAAAGGGAAATCAAACGGCCCAGCCCCAGAAAAACTCTGAGTCAGCCTTTGCTGCCTTTGGATGAGGAGACTATTGACGGGGGCTTTGAAGAGAAGCCCTTCACACTGGGCAGAAACGGAGCTGAAAGGGAGGGGACTGGGACAGAAGAGGATGGCGAAATTCCCGTCTCAACCATCGAGCCTGAAAACGAGCTTTCGTTCCGTCTCAACTCCCTTCATAAGACCAGCAGCCGCGCCAACTCGGCTGTTAAAACCATGATGAAGCCCATGTCTGCCCCAGGTTCGCTGACTCACCAGGGCATGTCTGATGGCAGCAGTTACCTAAGAAGGAAGGCGGAGAGGGAGATTGGCAGGACCTCAAAACAGAAGCTAAATTTCTCTTTGCCAGAGCCAGAGAGGAACTTCAGTGAGCTTTCCAACAGCAGCTGGTCTGAGATGAGCCCCTGGGTGATTGGCAACAACTATCATCTGTATCCTCTGACCCCGGAGATCGAGCAGAGGCTCATCCTGCAGTATCTCACACCTCTGGGAGAGTATCAGGAGGTTTGTCAATTACCTTCAGCCTACACAGTGCTCTGTTTATCACTTTATGCAAGCTATGCATTTCTCTTGTCTTGTCACAGACTCTCCAGCAGATGTCAGTCTTCCTTAATTATGATTAAAGAAGTTATTCTGTTCTGATACTATGAAACTATACTATGAGTTTATACAGGAAACAGTTAAAGACTAACAGGCGTTTTTTATGATTAACACTGGTTCCAGCAACTAGCCATTTACAGGGTTCCATAGTAAAGCAATTTAACATGATTTATGTGTTCTCAATGCCCATTTCCTCCATCTACCTGCAGCTGCTGGCGGTGTTCATGCAGATGGGAGCTCGTGAGCTGCTCATGCATTATATGGATCTAAAGCAGACCAACGATGTGCAGCTCACCTTTGAGGCTCTTAAGGTAAAAACGCTATCTCCTGTCGTCGACCGTCCACCGTGCCGAAACGCAAGGTTCAAGCTCTTTAGGCTTATTTCTCGACTTGTCTCTCTTCTCGCAGTACCTGGCTTCGCTGCTGCTGCACAAGAAGTTTGCTGCAGAGTTTGTGGCTCATGGAGGAGTTCAGAAGCTGCTGGAAATCCCCAGGCCATCTATGGCTGCTACTGGGGTGTCTCTGTGCCTCTACTACCTTGCCTATAACCAGGACGCCATGGAAAGGGTACAAAACAGGCCGTCAGAGCTTAGTAATGTGTCATTATATTGTATTGTGGCATGAGATATTATCTGGAAACCTAAAGGCTGCATTGCAATTTAGTGATACAATAACGGACTTGTCCGTCTGTTCTATGTAAGTTAAATGAACCCCAAATTCCTCTGGCTTTTTGGTTGTCACTTTCACTTTGTAAATCCTCTTTCTCAAAGATTTGGACTCTCTTTGGGCTTCATCTCTGCATGAAAAGTGCAATACAAATAATGTCATTAAAAAACAATATATTCATTCACAAAATCATCTTGACATTAATATTAAGGTATTTGATGAAAAATGATACTTGATTTTATCAGTATCTCACAGCTCTAGTGGCAGTGCACATTTGTATTCATTGGTGTGTCCTCTCCTCCACAGGTGTGCATGTTGCCGCACTCCATCCTGTCAGATGTGGTTGGTTACACGCTGTGGCTGCTGGAATGCTCGCACGCGTCCGGCTGCTGCCACGCCACCATGTTCTTCTCCATCTCCTTTTCTTTCCGTGCTGTCCTCGAGCTCTTCGACAAGCAGGACGGGCTCCGACGCCTCGTCAACCTGGTAGGACAAACCACATGTGATCCTCACTGTAACCGTGTCAACCAAACCATCTGTATCATTCAGAGAAAATAAGATGTTTTTCAAGAACTGATCAACTGAGCAGTCAGTACAATATCACAACAGAACATAACAGATGCCGATTGTGTACTAATGTGTAATATGAACCGTGTGTTTCCAGATTAGCACACTGGAGATCCTGAACCCTGAGGACCAGGGAGCGCTGCTGAGTGATGATGAGATTTTCTCCAGCAGGCAGACGGCCAAGCACACCTGCATGGCCCTGCGCAGGTACTTTGAGGCCCACCTGGCTATCAAGGTGGAACAGGTGAAGCAGTCCCTGCAGCGCACAGAGGGCGGTGCCCCCATTCACTCCCAACCCTACTATAAGGTACGCAGAGGACAGAGGGGGATAAGTGAGACTGAAATTACTGCACAATTTATTTATTAATGTAAACAATTTTAAATGTATTCTACAGATGTTATGTTTAGTTGCTTTGTTTATGCTTTAGTTGTTGTAAATTAAATGCAGGAGTTTGTGATCATTTGTGTGCTTGTCTCATTCCCCAGGCGGTCAGCTACAGCCATGAGCAGGTGGTGGAAATGATGGAGTTTCTCATAGAGTACGGTCCACTCCGACTGTACTGGGAACCAGCGGAGGTCTTTCACAAGCTGTCTTGTGTCCAGCTCCTCCTGCAGCTCATTTCCATTGCCTGTGACTGGAGGACCTACTATGGCAGGTATGGATCCTTTTCAGGATGATAATTATCGTATTTGTACTATAATTTATCCCTTTGTACGATCAATAATTGTAACAACCCGTAAATGTACGCTAATTTTGACGTCATATTTTTATTGTTTTATTTTTTCAATAAGAGTGAAATGGTATAGAGCTCAGCTGATTTGGAACCAGCGTGATTATTACGCTAACCATGTCAATAATGTATTACAGACAACTGACCCTGGATCTGCCGTTAATGATCCAATCACGTCTCTGCTGACACCTTGTGAGACAGCCACTTCACCAGTCACAACCTCTTAGAAACTCTTTGTTGCTGTATTTCACAAGTTATTTGTAGTCAAACCATCGTTTGGTTTTGCTCAAGTTTTGTTTGGTATCGTTTATGGAAGAAAAAATATTTACTTGTAACCTATTTGCTTTCACGATAGGATGCATAGTGCGTCCTGTAGTCTTCAAACGCTGGCCTGTAGTCTGAGCCCATTGCAGTTGACTTGTTAACCCCGTGCTGCGATTCATATACAGTCTGCAGTCTGGATTTTGAATGTACGATGGTTTACCTTGAAATACAATAATACTGGAGTCTTTGTATGATTATTTGGTTTTCGGCATCTGGCAACGCTGATCCTTTTTTTTTTTTTATTAACGAAAAGAGCAATTCACACTTCCAGTTATTAAGTGACTTGTGATGTAGTGATTATTATTCTTTTCCCTGTAGGAGCGATACAGTGCGTTATGCCCTCGACATCCTGAGTATCCTCACAGTTGTTCCAAAGACCCAGCTGTTGTTGTCTGAGGCTGTTGCTGTGCTCGATGAGGGAGGATCCACTGTTTCCACTGTTGGTAGGTGTTATCAGAGTGTGATGCCATTTCAGCCCAGATCCATCTATCAAAACGTTGCTTTTAGTTAGAAATTGAATAGTATTAGTAAGTAATTGTTATCAGGTACAGTGTTTTGTATTTTATAAGAAACAACAATGTAAAAGTACTTGTATACAGACAAGCAGCATGGGATACACTATGTTGTGTCAGCAGCAAATGTGTCCATAGTGCACTGGTTCAGTGTCCCATAACAAGATTTCTCGCATGAAGTTGAGCAGTTGCTTTTTGGAAATGTAGCGCAGCAAAATTCAAATTATTATTACTCTCCACAGAATGTAATAACATGCTTTGTATTTTCATTTTTGTTTATTTCATAAAACCTGTGCCCAGCTCTGGCACAACTCCAGGTATTATTTTTCTGTATGGTGTTTCATTTAATCGTTTGTTTTATTTCTCTCAGGAATGAGTATAGTCCTGGCAGTGGCAGAGGGAGAGGTGTTTGTAAATGATGCCGAGATTCAGAAGTCTGCTCTGCAGGTTGTCATCAACTGCGTCTGTGCTCCAGACAAACGCATGTCCAGCATTGGCAAGTTCATCGCAGGCACCCCCCGTCGCCGCCTGCCTCAGCAGACCAAAGCCAGCGAGAGTGTGCTCATTAAGATGTGGAACGTGGTGCAGTCTAACAATGGCATCAAGGTAGAGTTAACTTATGTGATTTTTGGGACTTCTGTGATTTTGTGACATTTTTTAAAGCATTAACAAAAGGTCAAAAGTCTTTCTAGTCATTCTGTAAGAGTTTAAATTTGTGGCATTGGCAGAAACTTTGAGACATATTTGGGCACTGGAACAGGTGCTGCTAAGTGCTGCAGTGGTAAATGGACTGGATTTATATAGTGCCTTTATCTCTAACAGTGCACACTTTTTAAAACACTTTAAAGCCTCACATTCACCCACAAACGCACACATCCATACACTGAATGCGGTGGAGCTGCCATGCTAGGCGCAGACTTGCACAGCAGGAGATTTGGGGTTCAGCTTATCACTTAAATACACTTCAACATGCAGTTGGCACATTGCAGAAGGAAAGCTGGCCATTATGACATGCTGATTCACAGGCAGCAAGAATAATATGGTGCTGTGGCATCAATTGACATCAGCTTACACTGTATAACAGAAGGATGTCTTCATCTTGTATGGGATTTATATGCATTTATATGTCAGGCTGTAAAATGTGGATTTAGAAGGCAACCATTGTGCTAAGAGGCTACAACTACACTTGGACTACGTGATGTAAACTTAAGACATGCGACAAACAATATAACATGTATATAAATGTTTTGGTGGAGATAATTGTTTCTCACACACATTGTATTTGTATAAAAGTTGCCTGACCAAAGAATTGCAGGACAGCAGCTTCTCTTGTGCTCTCTTGAAGAAGGGTCCTGTGTTTTCTAGGATAAATAAGATAGCAAAGGAAGCAGTGAAGCACCTTCCCTTAGCATTTAGAGAATGTGTCCACCTCTTATCATGGCTGCTACTTAGAAACTACCCTGGTCAGTTCACTCAGTTGGGAGCCTTCCTAATAAAACATCAGCCGCTGTTTTTAACTTACATTCTGCATCTGTCCTGCAGGTGCTGCTGTCCCTGCTGACGGTGAAGATGCCCATTACAGATGCGGATCAGATCCGAGCTCTGGCCTGTAAGGCTCTGGTGGGTCTGTCTCGCTCCAGCTCCGTCAGACAGATCATCAGCAAGTTGCCTTTGTTCAGCAGTGGACACATCCAGCAGCTCATGAAGGAGCCTGTGCTCCAGGACAAACGCAGCGAACATGTCAAGTTCTGTAAGTTTGCAGCTGAGCTGATAGAAAGAATCTCTGGGAAACCGTTGCTGATCGGTACGGACGTGTCTCTGGCGTGGCTGCAGAGGGCCAGTGTGGTCGCTCAATCCAGGATCTCCTTCCCCGAGAAGGAGCTGCTACTGCTTATTAGGAACCACCTTGTGGCTAAAGGCCTTCATGACACAGCCACCATTCTCACCAAGGAGGCAGATCTCCCGATGGCATGTCTGTCTCATTCCTCACATTCAACTTCTGCTTTCCCTCCTGTCGCTCCTCCCCTACCTGGCTCCCCTGTTGCTACTCTACCCCGCACCCCACGGCTGGCAAACGTTGTTGGGTCAAGACTTGCAAACCATCCCTCTCATTCATCCACCCCAGCATCCAGCAATCCACAAACGCGTCCTGCTACATCACAACCCACAGGGTCTTGTTCTACTGCTTTCCCCTCAACGTCCGTCCCCCACTGTAGCAATGGCTCCCCACTGATTGGACGAATCGTTTTCTCTCGTGAACGGCAAGCGGGGTGCAGTACGGTGAGCTGCAAGAAACCTCGGGTGCTGAGGCAGAAGTCTGACCATGGGGCCTTCAGCCAGAGTCCAGCCATGAAGAAGCAGTTTGACAGGCACCTGCCCTCCCCCCCTGCATTAGACAGCATCATCACAGAGTACTTGAGGGAACAGCATGCACGCTGTAAAAACCCTGTGGCAACATGCCCGCCTTTCTCTCTCTTCACCCCCCATCAATGCCCCGAGCCCAAACAGAGACGCCAAGCACCCATCAACTTCACATCCCGACACACACGGAGGGTTATATATCCTAAATACGGAGGAGTGGATGGAGGATGCTTTGACAGACATCTGATCTTCAGCAGGTCGGTAACTTTGTTAGATTCATGTTTCCTTCCCTGATCACAAACTGGGAATACTTGACCGTCCTCCACAACCATTTCTCGACATACTTTCTTTTCCATTTCCCAGGTTCCGTCCCATCTCCGTGTTCAGGGAGGCAGACGAGGATGAGAGCGGATTCATGTGTTGTGCCTTCTCGGCTCGCGAGCGGTTCCTGATGCTCGGGACGTGCACAGGGCAGCTCAAACTCTACAATGTGTTTACAGGCCAGGAGGAAGCCAGCTACAGCTGTCACAGTTCAGCCATCACTCACCTGGAGCCCTCACGGGTCCGTAGAGAAAGCTACTAGTATATCAACAATTTTATGCTTTGTCTTGGTGTTGTTGCTGAATGTAATCATACTTGTCCTGTTATGTGTAAGATATTTAAAGTCCCCCTCTGCTCGAAAATGTGTTTTGCAAATTGTTACATACTTGGATGTCTGAGTTAAAGACGTGCACGAACGAGCAGGATTTTGTGTGGAAGCCCAATCGTGGTCAAATATACAACTTACACAAGATTTTTTTTTTTGCCATTTAATCCTCTTTATTCATCAAATCCCTAAAATACTCAAATATAAAACGACACCAGAGACAGCCACATAATGACTGCAGACATAGCACAAGCACGCTAAAGAATAACATCATGCTTGAAACTGAAAACAATGGAAGACAAAGAAGGAAATAATGTAACTGAAGGGATATACTTTTGTCTAAGCAAAGGCCCACCGTCTTTTTAAATATTAATTATTTCTATTTGAAGACCATGTGACACTAAAGCCATCCATTGAAACCTTTTTTTTTTAACATCGACAGGTTTACAGTTCATGACACATTTAGCAGATGAAAAAGCTAATGACAATACAAAACAGGAATTTACAAACAACATGCTTTAAAAATAAAACATCTACTGTCCCCACGCTAGACCACAGAGCCCTGCTGTTATCATTCTCCAACAATCAGGTCCTAAGTAAGTTGTTAAAGGACTCCAAACTTTATAAAATGGAAAAGGTTCCTCTCTTAAATAAAAGCTGAGAGCTTCGAGAGGCATGAACTCTAACACACTACTTATCCACTGTGTGATGTTAGTGGATTCCTCCGACACCCACTTTAATAAAATGCACAGAAGGAGAGTTTTAATGGATTTGGAGGAATGTTTGGGGGATTATCTGTACCAAGAATGCACGATGGAGGAGAAATGTTCATTATTTGACCACTTATGTCATTGATTGAAGATCTAATTAGAAGAATTTCTAACTAGTAATTGAACTCTTTGTGGATAAACCATATCAGACACAAATTATTATTCCAAGCAGAGTGTGTTTATATGTCTTAAAACATGTATAGAGAAGATCTTTAACCATTATATTTTGTATTTTTAGGATGGCTCTCTGCTCTTAACGTCTGCCTCTTGGAGTTACCCTCTGTCTGCACTGTGGGGCATGAAATCAGTGTTCATCATGAAGTAAGTGATGTTTGCACATGAGACTGAACTCGTATTTTTACCAGCTACATGCAAAATGCATTCTCTTAAATAAAAATCTAAAATATATTGAAAGGAGTGCGAAAATTGCTGAAATCATGTACGACACGACTGCTGTCTACCATAGACTATCGATCAACAGTTCAATCCATCTGTGATCCCACTGCCTCCATTTATGTGGTCTTCTCTGCCCAATAATACAGCAGCTTTATGCTGTCAAAAGAGGGAGCTGCCAAAAGGAGAGGACATGCTGTTTAATTATGCACGCTAACAGCCTGAGGGCTGCAGTCTTCAGTTCATGGGACACAAGCACTTGGCTTCATTCATCCGCACAGTTTAACCAAGGCAACACTGGGACTTCAGATTTGTTCTACAATGTCTTTAAGCAATTATAAGTTTTAAACTGCTCCGCTTTTGTACTCACTCTGGCTCCATGCTTTTGATTAAATGTTGAAATGTTGCTCTCGTTGTCTGCAGGCATTCCTTTCTGGGCGACCATTACGTGGAGTTCAGTAAGCTTTCACAAGATCGTGTCATTGGGACTAAGGAACATATAGCACGAGTACGTATGTCAGCATATTTGGAACATGATAATATGAAATGATAAATACAGAAAAACATCACCCATCAATGGTGAATGCTTACGTTCAGCTCTTTTCTTTGCCAGATTTATGACATCCAGACGGGTCACGTAACTCTGACTCTAAACAACCCAGACCTGGCTAACAACTACAAGAGGAACTGTGCCACCTTCAACCCGACAGATGACCTGGTACTGAATGACGGCGTGCTTTGGGATGTGCGCACGGCTCAGGCCATCCACAAATTTGACAAGTTCAACATGAACATCAGCGGCGTGTTTCATCCCAACAGCCTGGAGGTCATCATAAACACGGAAATTGTATCCTTGAGACTTCAGTACTTGGTTTGGTCAGAGTACAGGGCAGTAGGAGTTAGCTTTTGTTTTTTTCTGGGGTTTTTTTCTGTTCTGATGACAAGACACCTATTGACTGGGGAGTAAAGTGAAACCCAAACTCATCCTTAATCTCTTCAAACAAGGCTAAGAGTCTACAGCCATGCTAGCGGCTCTGTGAGACACGGTGCACATCCTCACAATGACAATGCTAACATGCTGATGTTTAGCAGGTTTATGTTCACCATCTTAGTTTAGCATGTTAGCATGCTAACATTTGCTAATTAGCACAAAACACAAAGGAGCTGAGGCTGATGGGAATGTCATTTAGTAGTTTTGCAGGTATTTGTTGATAAACCAAATAGAGATTTTGACCTGATGATGGCACTAGATGAAAAGTTAAGGGCTCACCAAAGTTATTACAAGTCATCCTGAGGGGGACATGAGTGTTTATACCAAATTTCATGGTCATCCATCCAACAGTTGTTGAGATATTTCAGCCTGGACCAAAGTGGTGGACTGACATTAGAGCCATGCCGCTAGCATAGCTAAAAATTTAAAAGTGTGAGACAGAACGATGAGTGCATACATTTTTGTAGAATAGGTGGTTAAAAATATGTATATTAGAAAATGTTTATGTTTAAATCCTACAAATATGCAATTTTTGGCTGCTAAAATAACTGTTAGGTAAGGAAAGAAAATGGCTCTATGGTTATTTTGACACGGTGAAAAAATTGTCACAGCATTTAAGAGACCTACATACAGTCATTTTAATTAATTGCTAAAATTAACAGCTAAAAGTGATTGCATTATTGCAGTTCAAGAGTGCTTGTTTAACATTGGACTTAAGTAATGATGATACAGCGGAACATTTCATAAATCTGACCAGGACAAAAACTTGTATCTTGTATCAGTGTTTAAATTTGTAGTCGCTCCAATGAAGGCATGACTATTGAGCTTTTATTTCACCGCTAAACATTAAATATTTATTGCACTAAAAATTGATTTTACTACCCTGGGGATGGTTTTAAACGCTGTGTAATTAAATTCGTATCAGATTTAGTTGATACAAATGAAAAATAATGTCATGGTCCTTAGTTGGAGTTTCAGTGGGATCTGCGGACCTTCCACCTCCTCCACACAGTTCCCGCTCTGGACCAGTGCAGAATAGTCTTCAACAACAACGGCACCGTCATCTATGGAGGTAAATAACAGAAGCCGCTGCATGATGGGTAATGTAGAGCATTTGGCATCAAGCCTACAACTCACTCCACAGTCAGTACAAGTGTGTGAAAGGTGTGTTTGAGTGAAAGGCTGGTAATTATGAAGCAAAGTGAGCATGTGTGTATTTGAAGAGAGGTGTGAACAGAGCCTGTAGAGGTGTGTGTGTGTATGTGTGTGTGCGCGCCAAAGTCACTCAGAGCCATATGGGCAGAAGGCTCGGTGTTGGACTGGCAACAGAGAGAACCAGCTGGTTCACGCCACCTCACAGGAAGAGCCATGGGCGTGTCGTAATGGCTCTGCCCGTACAGCGACCACTTGAACCTCTCAGGAGCTCGAGCCACGGCTAACCAGCTCGCTGAGCACTGTTTTTATTTCCACTCTCACTCACACTGTGGCTCTTTGCTTTTGCAGCAATGTTGCAGGCTGACGATGAAGACGACATGATGGAGATGCAGATGAAAAGTCCATTTGGTTCATCGTTCAGGACCTTTAATGCCACAGACTACAAACCAATTGGTAAGGCTTCCTCACTTAAGTCTTTCATGATAAATAAAGGTGGGGTCAGCGATTGTAATCCGATACACTTTTTGTCAAATTCAGCGAATATCTCCTCACGGTCCGCTAGCTGTCCGTTCTGTGTGTCCGGTAGTTGGTAATCATGTTTTATAACTGTAATATTAATTGTAATATTTGACTTGTTCTTTGCTCTCTTCTCAGCCACTATTGATGTCAAGAGGAATATATTTGACCTTTGCACTGATACCAAAGACTGCTACCTAGCTGTGATTGAGGTAAATTGTTTTTGCTAATGGTTGTGATAATTTATGTATCTATATTTTAAATATATGAAAGAATTGAATTTCCTTTTCCCCCTGCCTGTCCCGTAGAACCAAGACTCTGTAAACACCGACACAGTGTGCCGGCTGTATGAAGTTGGCCGGCAGAGACTTGCTGAGGAAGAGGAGGAGGATGAGGAGGACCAGGTTCTAACTTTGTTCTTTTCATTTGGATATTGCAGTTCCTTTGCTTCCTTTTAAGCAGAGATAAAAATTAACTGTAATTTACCTTTTTTGTTTTTTTAATTTGTGCACCAGGAGGATGACGATCAGGAGGAAGACGACGACGATGACGAGGATTCAGACGATGATGTCGATACAGACCCCCTTATCGCCGAGCTAGAGAATGAGAACGGCGGAGAGGATGAGGACGACGAAGAAGAGGATGATGGGAACGATGAATTCTCTCCCTCTGATGAAGAGGTGGCACGGCTTCTCGAAGAGGATGTCGACGTTGGGGATGATGACGATGAGGATGACAATGACGACGATGACTCTGATAATGACGATGTTGATCTGGATGGTGACAATGGTGAGTAGCGAACTATGTGAGGGTGTCTACAGGTTCTTATAAAGTCTAGTTTAATAGTCTGGGCCCTGGTCTCTGTACGTGGATAACCAAGTTAGCTTGATTTCACTGTAGATGATTTGACACAAGTCAGGATTTTTCAGTTCTTCAAAGCTAGCTTCAAATTTATCTGCAGATGTTGTCAGATCAACAAGTCCTTAAGCCCACACCTGCACAAGTGCATGCTTATTCACAGCAAGAGATTTTAGGATAAACCCCATACATGAAGTCATTATATGACAAATGACTCCATTCCTTAGAAGGATGATGATTTTAGATGAAATCCTGTAGGTTCTTGAGATCAAGAACTATTTAATTTTCACAGTGAAGTTAAAGTTAAATAGTTATATATTATAAAATACACTAAAAACTAAAATAGGTACCCTTAAAAAAAGAACTGACCCTAAAAAAGAAAGACATGAACTCAATTAAAACTTTCTCAGTGTGAAAAGACTGATGGAAACAGAAAACATGACATTTAACTATGACATTATGATGGGGTTTTATCGTTTGAACAATAAAATGTATTAATTGTACAGACTGTTTTCACATGGTTTGAAAGAATCAATTAATTTTAAACTGGAATAAGTTTATAAACTAAAGGTTAATTATTTTGTGTACCGAACCCTGTTTACTGAAACGTGGCCATGCAAATAAATCTGCTCAATCTTGAACACAACATCACTCACGGTGTAACCGCGTTCACTCATAATAACTAATTGTATAACAATAGTTGAAGTGTGGAAACTGGAAACACTTTGAAGAGCGCGATGTAGAACAAAATAACACCAGAAACAATCATGCAGGAACACACATAAAATGAGACTTATGTCCATAAATGTGTTGCCCAAGTGCATGCTGGGAGGCTTCCCAACCCACCTACCTCATGTAAGTGCGACCATATGATCAGCACTCATGGTTTCAGCTCTCTACTCATGTTGCCATTGTTATTTCAAAATAAGAGTACACTGTTATTGAAGATAACTTCATGCAAGGTTAACAAATCAGCCCTCAATCTGCGCTCAAAGAACCCACTTAGCTGTATGAGAATTAACAGAATCTTTTAGCCTGATAACAGCATGGATAGCCTGGAGTTAGCCTGGATAAGTTGAGCTACATTTGAAGAAGAGGGCCCTGATCTGCAGTCTCAGGTAACAAGGCTGATGTTGGGTCCAGTTTCTGTGTTTTCATGCTTGTCTGGTCCCTGTGAAGAAATGTTGTCTTTCCCAGTGGAACTTAAAAACTGCTGTCCTGGTTTATTCCAGACGTTGCAAGAATGACAGAGGAAGCATGAATTTGAGAGAGAAAAATGGATGTATTGCTCTTTCACATTTTGCCAGAGCTGCTTTGTTTTTTTGCCATTTTGGCAGTTTTACTCCTTACCCACTGACCTATGCAGCACCAAGTCTCTGTATACCCACGTTTCTAAATCTGTATTTGTCTATCGCACAAACAGACAGCTCCGACAACTCTGACCTTGAGGATGACATCATCTTATCCCTGAATGAGTGAGGAGCCATTGGCGTCTGCGACAGAGGAACCCGGACAACATGTCAAGGCTTCTGCCTCATGGACATTTGAGCTGCAGAACAGGAGGCAAGAAAAGAGGATAATATCAGCAGATAAGGTGGGAGATAACTTGGAGCACTGCCAGTTTGAAACAGTAGGTGTCTGCACACTGAGTGACAGGACCAAGGAAGAACAATCTCACAGAGATGGAGAGGGGGGAAAAAACCAATGCACACAAATTGACTTGCTGGTGGGCAAAAGTGATTGTATATGATATAGTTTTATAAAAAAGTGGGCTTGATGATGAGCGAAACGTCAGTGTGTAGATGCAGTGAAGAAAAGTTTTATATTTTATCACATTTACGGCTCTTTAAATGAGCCTCTTCATTTGGTATTGATTCACTCACTTTGTAAGCCTCTGTTTGGTCACAGATTAATGTTTGTAGAGGAAAAGGCTTACATTTGCAGGGCTGTGCATCTGCATTTGTGTGGCAAAGGATACAGTGCTCCCTCAAGCTTGTATTTTGCCAGACCGCCTGGAATAATCACCAAAAAGTACTAAAGTATTGAAGTAGGCAGCTAATGTAATGCACAAACATGTTGCCGATGGTTCATCGAGCATCAACCTTACTTATACTTTTACCACAAACCGATGACCAAATCGCTACACACAGCAGTGCCATTTGTGAACATCGCCTCCTGATTTCATCATATAAGTAGAGGACTTAAATCAGCTTTGTGCTCTTGAATTGCTGAAGAAACCATAACTAGTGTGGACACTGTAACAAAAGTATCACTTTCAACACATATAGACAGACATATAGAGGCTCGTACAGCTCTCTCATTGTATTATTTTACACCCCTTTATTGAGCCATGCAAGGATTTGGGTTAAGTGGATGTTTCTTAAAAAAATTACAGGGCTTTTTGCGCTTGATAACGACACAAGTCCAATCATACAGTGAAATTTTTACTTAATATAATATTACACAACTGAGGATTTATCACAGTGACTTTGGTTCAGGACTGATAATACAGTAAACCTCATCACTTAGAATAAAACTGACCTTGCTAAATCTTGAAAGAGAGCTTAGACACATTGGAAATAAAAGATGGTGGTAAAATCCAGCAAAATATTTTCATTTCAAATGTAAGTTACCTCTGATGGAGTGACGGGGGGCTTCAGACTCTCCACATTGTGAAAACAAATGCCTTGTACTTGCACACTTTTTGAAAGCAGTGCAAACATTTCATGATTTTTCTCATGTTTTTGCCTTGTATCTATTCATTTTGCCTGTTTTCTTTTCCATAAGGAGACATTTATGTTGACTTTATTGAGACAGTTTATGTACAGCTTGTATGTAACTAAAGTATTTTTACTATAAATAAAGCTGCAAAAATTAGCTTTTTGTGCTTCTTCAATGAAGTGTGAATGATGTTTGCAGGCAGTAGACATTTAATAAGCTGTTATTAGCAGAGGTGTCTTAAACATTTGTGGCTCTTAAAAGGAAGAAAGCAAAGATGTGTCTCAAATCATGTACTTCCATACTTACACTTAATATTTTTTAGTGCATAAGTGCGTTCACACTGTCAAGTATGGCAAAATGTAGTGTACTATGAGTACCCGGATGATGTACACAAAATGGTCAGAAAGTTGAGCGTGGAACGCTGCACACTTCTCACCCGCAGTGGTCGCCATCTTGGCTACGTAGCGGAAGAGGAGGGACCACCAACATATGAAAATGGCGGCCGCGGTTGCAATTGTTACGGCTAAAAGCAAGTTTATTTTTTATTCATTTTTAATATAATTGAATTGAATTCAAGTGAGCAAACAAGCTGGCAGATATTTCGGCATGCGGCAATCGCGGTAAAATGTTGGCGATAATGCTCCGCCTGGCTGCAATCCGCCATTAAAACAAAGAAGAAGACGCGGTCAAAGGTTGCGATCGTCATTTCCGGTAAGCGCACAACAGCAGTATTCGATTTGAGACAACACTACCCTATCAAAATGAATGCACTACACAAGTCAGTACATAGTGTACACAGTATACTGCATGTTAGTGTACTAACGGAAGTACGCGATTTGAGACACAGCACAAGAGTGCCAATATAGAAGTCTGATTAACAGACAAACTTGATTGTTGTATCAGGTCACCTGCATGCAAGAAGCTCCTGAAGGGAACCTTTAAGTAAATCTTTTGAACTGTAGGGAACTTATCTTTGGTTTGATAGAACACAGGTGATCTCTACTGATGGTCTCATATCAACCTCTCTCTCAATAACCAACGGGGTACCATTAGGTTTTCTGTAATTTACAATCTACATACATTATTATTATTATTCCAAGACAGACTTATAATATCCATTTTTATGCAGATGATACACTCTAGATTCCTTTAACCTTCAGACATCTCCGGCATAGCCTCAAACATCGTACTGAAACTGAAGTCGTTCAATCTTATAACTATCTGAGAATTTGATTAGATAGCAGTCTTGCTTTTAAACCTCATGTGGAACAGCTGGCACCGAATTTGAAGATAAAAATGGGTTTTCTCTTGAGGACAAGAAAACCATTGTGCAGTCCACCATCATGTCTGTGCTCGACTATGGAGATATCCTCTACTCTCACGCTGCTCATTCCACCTCACTAGCAACAAGAAGAGAACTACACACTACTGCTATTGTTTGTAAATGTGTCCTACTAAAGCTGCCTCAGTCTATCACATCTCCTCTCAAATAGAAAACTACTATTCATCAGACCAGATCCCAGGACTGGCTAACTCTTGATACCACACAAGTAAATACTGAACTGGAACTGCCTTCCAGTATGTGGCACCATATAAATGGAATAAATCACAAACTTGAAAGTCTAGTCCAATTGGATGAATTTAAACTTTTTAATTTTGGACTTTTTTAGAGATGTCTGTGATTGTTTCGGATGCTGTTTGTACTTGTGTGTGACTGGCTGTGTTTCGTTGCGTGTCTTATTTCTATTCTTTTTCTCCTGCTGTACTCAGGTCTCTCTTGCAAAACACCTCAATAAATAAAGGTTATGTTATGATAATAAGTTAATTCTATCAACAGTGTGCCTCAACAGTAAGGCATCATAATATACTTATCAGTTATATAAAGTTAGCTTTGGTAAATTATTCTGATGTCCAGTAAGATGAGATTACAGTTTTCCAGGCTGCATTTAAGTGAGAGAAACTATGCAGGAAATGGAGCTAATAGAGCGAACCAGCAAGGGAACGTGTGCGTTTGCATTAAGAATGAGCTGCAGTCGGGTTAAGATATATATATTAGTCATATATTAGTTATGCTTTACATTTGTTGCATGTGAATAATCACATCTTCATTGCCCTTAAAGTGTTTATATGCCTTACATTTTCCATAAAGTGACATTTCTCAGTTCTCTTGATTGTTGAATTGTGCATGCAGCGATTTGCCACTAAATTTTCCTGTGGCCTCCCCCACAGTTAATAATAGAACACATTAAAATAGTCACCAGAACCACATTAAGAAGGATCAAATAAGTCTTCTAAATTGTGTGTGTGTGTGTGTGTGTGTGTGTGTGTGTGTGTGTGTGTGTGTGTGCGCGCGCGCGCAGGCACGTGTGTGTCCATGTGTACAGACAGAGATTATTTGTACAGGGAGCACAGAGTGTATGAAATGTATGATCCTGAGGAGGGTAAAGAAATAAGAGTGTGTGTTTGTGTGAAGGCAGGTGATGGATGAGTTGGTAGGACATGCTTCTTATTACCTCCTCGGCTGGCTCTTATTGTCTGCTGGCTTTGGGAGTGTTGAAACAGATAGCAGCTCTCTCTGTGTTAGGCAATCCCTGTTTGCAGTGGACCTGTGTCTCATCCTCACGGTGCTGCTGCATCAGAGCTAAATGTAGCCACTGCTCTCCCCAAGCTGAACAAGTAAAATATTGTCAGAAAAATGATAAGCTGCATGAGGCATCTTTCAAATCCTTTATCATTTTAAATATCCTTTGTGCCAGGTGTTTACCATCTGCATGCTGTAGTGTCACTTGAGCACATTTTCAGCGAGTGTGATGGAAGCTTACAAGTTGTTATATATATATTTTTTTCCCTAAATGTTTATTAGCTGGGATGCATATTTAGTTTATAAAACGCCCCACACTCCTCCGGCTTTATGTATGTGATTGGAACACCGCCCACAGTGTTCCACTTGAAGTAATAGACAGATGGGAGTCAGTCACAGCGTCGCTATGATGGAGAGAAATTACCCTGCTGAATGCTGCCCTCCCTCCCACACTACATCAAACTCACTGGACGCTCAATATTCACCAAATCACTCTATTTTTCTACTCATGATTTCTCTGTCTATAGGACAAGACAGCTTAGTGCACTGAAATGACCAGACGTGCATTGAGCAGTGGGTGAGAAACTGTATGACATAGGTTTTTGGGATGAATACTGTTATGTTAATGTGGTTTGAAACATCAACTCTTAAAAGCATGTTGTCTTCCCACAGAGTGCTGATGTTTAAATGTTTAAATCAAGGTCTTGGCAAGACAGCTTGGCAGAGGAACATCTTCAAGGCAAAACATTAACAGTGTTCCTGAAATGTTCCCAAGTGTAAGGCTGAGTTTATTGAGTATGTTTTATGTCGTACTGTGGCTTAAAGTCCTCTTTCCTTCAGCCATACTTAAATCATTAAAAGGTCATATTGGTGGATTTGTGTACAGGTTTGAATCTTCACAGCAAAGTATTGTACATAGTGTTCATCAATACCCCACAGACTATTTTAACAGCAGTGACTCACTTCATGATAAACCGGTGTGCCATAAAATCAATCCACACGTTGGTGCTTTGTGCACAAGTCTCAACTAAATTCAATGCATCACATTTACGTCACTACAATCCAAATCAGTCGGCACACAGTCAAACAGTTTCCTCTAAAATGGTAAAATCTGTGCAGTGTGAGGTTTATGTTTAATTATGGTTTTGGCAACCTGCAGGCAATTTACTTTCTGCAATAATAAAACTAACACATGGTGGGTATTTTACAGGCCGATTACAGTATTTTTTTGACTCAGTATATTTAAATTGGACTTTTTGAGGCCATCAAAACATTAAATAAGTAGTTTAGTACTACTTCCCCACCAGTTTTGTTCCAAGCAAGGTAGAGGCTCTGAAACAGCATTGAGACTTTTATGTGTGGAAATAAAACGTATAGAAAATATAATCGAACAGTTAACAGAATAAATAAAATATATATATAAAATACAATTCCAGGGACTTAACTCACCACTTGATATGAATTCAGTTACATCTACTTATATGCACCAAATGCTGTTGGAGAATGCAGCAGATGTGGGAACAAATCAGCTCAATGTAGATTGCTCAAGTCCAAAGTGAAGTCCCATGTCATATCCATAAATGTGGTTTACATTAATCTACAACATGACGTTGTGATCAAGCATAAGTCACCAGTGAATAAATAACAACACTAAATTTTAGATTCCATCATTTATTTTATGTGAATAGCATCTATAAATCATCCAGTGGTTGTGTGATGTAGGCCTTGTGGGAAATCCACAGTTTGCCAGAGCTATCAATCAAATTCAAAGGGGGAAATTGGCCGTTAGGAATCAGTTGCATCTCATCTGTGTGGGAGCATGACTGCACTATGACAAAGCATCGCCGGTAGTGGGTCCGTTTCTTTGAAATGACTCAACCAGGAGGTGGTTCTCCACATGGTCTCTGGCCTGATGTGTAACACCGGGAGCGACTTTATGGCCACCAGCCCCCCAAAGCAACACATTCAATCAAAAAAGGCAGACTGCCAGCATCCAGCATCGTAGCAGGAGAAAATGCAGTTTGTGTTGGTGATGGATGCAACTGCCATGCAGAGAGAGAGAGAGAGAGAGAGAGAGAGAGAGGGCGCATATATTTGCAAATGCTTGACACATCAGTGTTGACAAAACGAGTCATGTGACGACCATGAAGATGGCGCAGCTTATGGTATATTGCAGTTTTCTCAGTATTTTCTTGCAGCAGCTCGACAGTTCGGACCGCTGAACTGTATCGCGACCTATTGCCTACTAATTACCGAGCGATTCAGCCCGTTCACGCTGGCTGAGCAGCGTATTGTGGATCAGCTGGACTTGAGCGCGATTGGCTGAAAGAAAAAAAAAAAGGAAAAGAAAGAGAAAAAACAAAGAAATTAAATAAATAAGCTTCGAGGAAAAGAAATGCTCTTCGTTCCACTTGAAATGCGGCGGCAATAACACCTTTTGTGGACACCAGAAACCCGCTCGCCGTGTGCGTACGAGCGCGCGTGCCTGCATATGTGTGTGTGCGCGTTTGCGTGTGTGTGTGCGTTATATTAGGTGGACACGGAGACTGCATCAGACTAGAGACACACGCCGGGACATAATAGAGCGGAGATATTGAGGCTTTGATGTTCCTTCCTCCCCCTCTGCACACACACAAACGTTAGGATACTGATTCCGGTCGAGACATGTAGTCCCATGTATGAGCAGCCAGGATCATTTGTAGCCCTCAGCTCTCTTTTTTTTAGCAGCATCATCTCACGATATCGACATAATGTGGCTCGCTCTACCGGAGGGAAAATAACCAATTATGTGGATACCTACAGAAGAGGAGAAAATCGGAGTTGGTGAGTCAACTGCACCTTTTATTGTTAATTTGCGACGTTTGGTTTCTAGCTTTTTAATTGACTTTAATCATACAGCGTTGTGATGGCAGTTTTTTTTGCATGAGAAACACCCAATGTTGTTCATCCACACCCCGCATGGGCTATTCAGCCCATTTTTCTCTTGTTATGCCCATTACACCCAATGAAAAACACATACACTTATAATGGCTGATATACAAGGCCAGTGACTGCATAGAAAAGGGAAATTGCGTGGGATGATACAGCCTACAACCCACCACCTTAAAGATGTTATCGCAGTCTATACTCAACCGCAGGCGGTGCTTTGAATCAGGCTCCTACTCTTAGTTTTATGGTTTTGTAAAAAAAAAAAAAATAATGCGTCAATGTAGGATTTTAGCCTTTTCTTCTTATGAGCATAACTGGAGGGGGGAGAGGGGAGAGGAAAAAACGCGATTCGTGTTGAAACCACGAGGGGGCATCGTGACTGCGTCCCTCCAACAGGTGTAGGCTGGAGTGAAGCTGGAGTCTACCTGTAGACAGAAAACTGCCCTATACTGCTGCTGCTGCTGCTGCTGCAACGACAGGGACTGTACATTTCCTCCCTGCATGTGTGCACTTTGACCCCGGACCAGAGGTGAAAGTGTCTAATGCAAGATCAGCATTTATCCATCCAGTTTAGCCTTTTATGAAAAAAAGCAAATGTCAAAGCGAGCTGTATACAGTCGAATAAGTAGAAGAGGCAAAAATAACGCCATAAAGTACCATACGGTCATTATGAACTGGCTGCTGAACCCCACAGCCACGGCAAAGTGTCTATAGCGTATGATTATACTATAGAGGGTTTTCATTAGGGGGAATGAGTCATGTCCAGATGCTCTACAGCTTGTTCCTTGCAGAGCTACTCATGCTGGCTCGCACTTGATACCCCCCCCACCCCACATACACACACCCACACATATACACTTTGTTTGGAGGCATTATACATTTGTCATGATCGTTTCATAAAGACTGCAGGATGAGAGCCCCGATAGGCAATCCACCATAAAACCGGCCCTTCTAGTGGCTGTACAGTAATACTATCGCATTTTATCGTTTGTATCTTCATCCATCCATCCATTTATCCACCATAGAATCACTGCAGGTCTTTTTTTTTAAGCGCAAATATATTACGGGGAGGGGGTGGGGGCTGTTAAACAGGGAGGGAGGCAGAAAAGAGGTAGTTTTTGTGTGGGGAAGCAACAGTTCGGCGCAGCCTCCGCATCAGTCGGCGCGGAGTGACCTGGCGCTGTCCACGGTGCTGAAATGTGGAGATGACGCTGTCCACGGTGCTGAAATGCGGGGAAGCAGAGCCGCTGTGCACCTACACAGTACATACTGTACCTTGTAAAGGCAAACTACTCTAGTCAATTTCCTCCTTCGCCTCATGTTGACATGCTAGGTTCAATATTTCCCCAACATCATTGTAGATGAAGCCCACGCTGCTGGCCCGCTACATTAACCGGCAGCACAGCCCCATACAGAGCCTGTTATCATTCCTCCTCCTGCCTCATCTGTATTATTAGTGGCACCATTTTGCATATTCCCCTATCGTAGCCTATTTGCTTATTTTGTCATTGCCTGTAAATTGCCTCTCACCATTATTACCAGATATGAAACCGAGCAGGGCCTTTTTTTTCTCCTGTGTAATCTTAATGGGCTCAGTCTAAACAGGAAACAGTTGGAGACCACCTCATGAAACGTTAATGCCCTTCTTAGAATCGCTGCCTATTCATTATTTTGTTCTTGGTTGTGTTTATGCAGGAAATGATATTAGTTTTGTAGATCACTTGTAGAGTGGCAGCAAAGGCCAGGATTGTACTGTACTGTAGTGTGCTACTGTAGTGTCCGGCTCTTTCCACTCTGGAACTGCATCTGATGATTATTTTAATCACCAGTTGATCTATAATGGCTGGTTTTGTTCCCCAATTAATTATTTGTATGAAAAATGTCAAAAGTACCCACAAGTAAATACTCACTATGCAACAAAAGACGAAAAAATAAGCAAATTTGTGAGGATGTACGTTGTAAATATTTGGAATTTTATTTGATGAATTACTAATAGATGATCAAAATTATAACCATTAATTCATTAATCAATCCTCAATCCAGTCCTCTTGAAATGGTTTGGTTCTGCAAGTTGAACTTCCCCCCCCCCCCATTCTCATATTTGCCAAATGAGTCACTGAAGCAATATTGAGAAAATTTCTTAACCCTTTTATTGGAAAGAGCTCTGACTGTAATTCAGTACCTGCCCACATGAGAGAGAGTGAAATGAATCAGATGGCCACATGGACATGGCTCAGGCACAAAAACTACTGTAGCAGTACATGAAATAATCAAGCAGACGAGGCCACCATTATCTGAAATGGACAGCTCTAGGATCAAACGTGTTCACGACAGAACAAAAGATAGAGCTAATGTTCAAGTGAGAGCCGGATTAGAGAGATTAATGTAGCCCAAAGTAGCATTTCACCGTGGTTTTAGCCATGATTTTAACCCTTAATCACATCCGCAGTGGAAAGTTGTTCAGCCTTATTTTGGTGAGCACTTCTTGGATTCATCACGGGCACTGGAAGTTCATTAGTTGTGTAGTTTCCTGTACCTTAGCTGACAAGCACATCAGCACAATAAATATACCTATTGTTGCATGTGTGATAGTCATTTACATGGTCATTTAAAAGTGCCTTATGATAAGGTCATCATCTCACAGCTACACAGACCCCTGCAGCTAGGTAGCATGCCTAGATTTCTGTGACACTGATTTGGGATCAGATTTGGTAAAATGCTCCTCTGCCTTTGTGGCAGAAATCCCTATGTTAGCAAGACTTCAGTGCAGTAATGTCTCTGAGTAAGTGAGTGTGCATTCAAGTCGTGCTGAACAACATGACTCAGTGGGCGAAGCCCAAAGAGCGTTGTGTAATTTTTAACTTAGCTAGATCTGGGACATGACTGCTCAAGCCAGGAAAGCAGGACCTTCATGGTATGCATACTCACATTGCATTACAGGAATGGTTTAAGCAGTTCAGCTTCAGTTATACCAGTCATGATTGAGACTGGAAGTAAAAGGACTAAGAAAACCCAAGAAAATAAGTTCATTTCAGTGCTGCAGTTTAGATGAGCACAGTGTCCTCTTTAATAAATTGTTTCTCAGTACAGTAGGGCCATTAGCACTCAGTTGTTCTGAAAAAATAACAGACAATTTATAGGCTATAATAGTGTTTACTGGCAGATGCTTGATGACATCTCCCCTCTCTCTGCAGAATATTTCTCCCCTGTGGAGCCAGTGTACAGTTAGGTACAGTTATGAAAGAAGTGTCTCTAAAGGTCATCAGGCCATGCATGCTGTGTTTTAAGCTTCACTATATTACACGGAGAGTGATACTAGTCTCACTTCATCTGTTGTAAAAGAACAATATATATATATATGTATTAACAAATTATAGCTTACATTTTGGATTTGGCTTGACCATAAAAATGCACAAACAAGAAATATCCGTCTTAATATTTCTCCTTTCAACTGAGCATATTTCAGAGAATGACAGGAAACAGGAAAGTGAAGGGTAGACAAGGGAAATAGGTCAAAGGTCACCTTCAAACACACTGTCTGAAGTACCTTAGACTGGCTTTCTACAGAGTATGTAGTGAACACATTCTGTCCAGACATACTTGCATATTTTATCAGTGGTTTTGGTGTCAGTGCAGGAAATATTGCGGGCAGCAAAGACGCAGTAATGTCACTTGAACACATTCAAAACTCTGAATGGTATTACAGTTTGCAAGACAAACCTCTCAACATACACACAATGTTTGTGGTGCTACAACTCTCTCTTTTAACACTGTGGAGAGCTCTTCATCGCCACATTTTTTTGGTTATTTGGTGCTGTTATGGAAATCCAACTCCAGCTTCTGTTCTCACTTCACGCCAACACAGAAAACTGGATTCTTGAGAGACTGTTTTCAGGCAATAAAAACTTTTGGTAGATTGTTGTTGAGATTCTTGTTGAGAATATACAGTAAATATCTTCTCTATAAATGTGAATCTGTTTCATTCTTTCAATCTGAAGCATTTAAAGTAACCACACTTTTTACTTTGTATTGAAACCTGCCTGGCTATAGGTTGTAGTTCTGCTTGGTTATCTTGGTTGGACTATAAGGGCACTTCAAATGTTGTACATCTCACTGTACCATACTAGTTACTTTGTAGAGGCAACACACATACAACTAATATAAATCCACTATATATACCACAGAAGAGGGCAGTACGAATTATAAATAAGGTGGATTCAAGGGAACATACCAATGGAAATGATATGACAGTTTATCAACATGTAATAAAACTTAAATATGTAGTTGAATTCAAAACCTTATTAGTTATATTTAGAGCCAGAAACAAGATTATTGCCTGAAAATAAGATCAGCTGGTGATGATCACAGAAGGAAGTTTGATTTTAAAGCTCGGTTTGCACAAACTGCTTTAAAGCAGATGTGTATTTCAGTGTGTGGAGTCAAACTGTGGAATTCACTGGGGAATAATCTTAAATAATGCTCAACTGTTATTCAATTTAAGAAAATGTGTACAGACCAAATAATTGTCTCATAACGATATGAGCTTGATGAGTAATATTTGTGTTTAGCCCTTTGTCATTGTGTGTGTTTTGATGTGTGGGTTGAGGCACATACAGACACAAAAGGTTGTTAAAAGCATTGGCAAACCATATGTGGTAGACCATTTAGCATTTATGTTACTTGTTTTAAGAAGGGGGCGGGTAATATAACATTTTTCTTCTCCCTGCTCCTTTTCGATCATGGAATGTGTACTGTGTTGTTTCAGACTGTAGCTTATATTTTGTGTAAAATGTTGTGTTGTAAGTGTACGCTAAAGTGATTAAAAAAATAAATAATGAAATAAAAATGAAATATCTATCTTAAACTCAATTCATTTTTTGGGAAAATCACTGTTTCTATCAGTTTTTTGGAAGAATGATTCAGCTATTTGCATGGCCTTGTTTTTAGTCTTTATTCATTTGCTAATTATTCATGAAAAGGCTTCGCATCTCTTTGCTGCCATCTACATGTTCACTTTGCTTTAACTGCAACTGAAAGTCACGACCAGATTACTCAAGGAATCCAGTCCCCATCATGTTGTTGTAAGGCTGGCACTTTCTAGGAAATATGAGTTTTGACAACTCAGGGCCGCAAAATGAGACGGAGTCTGGACCGAAGTGTGTTTTGGGGTTGAATTAAACCTACAAAACCCCAAACAAATAAAACATTCTTAAAAATAGGATTCTTGAACTGCTTTATTATCTGACACCAGCTGGAGGATTAAAACATGGCCATTTTTTTTCCTTTGCATGCAAAACTTACTTCCCCCAGTGGATGAGAGGGAAAAGTATGTGACTGCCTTTTAAAAGCGGGCTAGCCACCCCAATCCCAACATTTTAATCACAGATGTGTTTGATAGTTAGTTGTATATTTGTCATACATGGAACAATGGAGGTGTAGTGAAGTGAGAGGAAAGTGGAGGACAGCAGGAGTCTCCTCCTGTGCTTAGGCCCCATAATTCCTATCAGTGAGTTACTGGTTACACAATAGCAGCCATAAGATGCCATGTGGACTATGAATGCAACTAAATAGAGGGACAGTCTGGACTGATATACTGTTGCTGAGTGGAAATGCTTGCTTTTGCCAACATTTTCCACTGCCTGTCCCATCAGTCCTTCCAACATCCTACGTTCAGCATGTTGAAGTCTAAAGATGAATTTTGCTGGTTATGTCTTGAGGATATGCTAATGCTCTGCACCTTTTAGGCACAATGAAAGAGTGTTTACTCAGCTTAGAGGTTTTTGTGAGGGAGGACTATGAAAATATGAGCCTGCATGATTCGCCCATCTCTCTCGAACATGACAATCTCATCTTGTTCTGACGTGGCCTCCGCTAAAGAGTTTTCAAATGGTGTGAGTGCAGGTTTTGCAATTCAAATGAAATAGAGGCCATTAAAGAATAGGACTCTCAAATAGGAGATAGCCCTGGCTGGAAAAGGGCCGGAGGCAGACTTAAAAAGGTGACAAGGAGGCTCTTTAAGTCTATCTCTCTCTCTCCCTCTAATAGAAGCCCAGTATGCTTGACTTGAACTCTAGCACCATGCAGCCCTCCATAAGCTTGCCATTTTAAAATGCTCAGATCCCCGCAGCAGTTACAGTGAAGAAAGCCCTCCAGTTTGTAGATGATCTGTTGCCATAGTTACACGAGCACAGGAACTGAGCACTTGTTACCCTCAAACAGGCAACGGAGCCGAGCCCAAGCCCCTCCTTCTCTTCCTCCCCCTCACTGGGTCCCCTGGCTAGTTCATTAGCATAATGATTCACACCAAACTCTCCTTGAAGGGCCACCATTTGTAGGTTTTTAAAATCGTCACTGGAGCCCTGTCATTATTAAACAAGTTTGTCTTTACTGAAGCTTGTCTAGTGTACAGTATGTTACATGGCTCATACTGCAGTGCTGCACAGATAAAAACAGGCTCCAGAGGCCATCCTACTGTAAAGGCCTTTACTGTGGCATCCATCCCCTAAGGAACAATCATGTTCTTAATCAGGATTTAACTCACAAGATGTTTCTGTAAATGGTCAAAGACTGCATGATGCTGCAAAAGCAGGTGGCATGGAAGATTTATGCTAATACCGACTTATGATAAAGCAGCGTTTAGCCATACTACTTAGCAGTTTGTGTGGGTTCTATTTTGGGAGACAGTTCAATTACCTTAACATTGCACAGAAATCAGACCGCTTAAGAATTAATTGCCTATTAAAATGACTACCCACTTCAGAGTGGGAGCTTGTTTACAGTTTACTAAGCAGTGGTTCCTGTGTGACACTGTGTTTAGATGTTTGCATTAAACAGCTTACTAAAAAGCCCTGCTACAACCCCAAAACACATGCTGTGTGGAGACACAACAGCGTAGGGGATGCACCTTGCTTAATCAGAGGTCACAAAGATGAAACCAAGCATAGATCTTTATCCGGAATGTAATTTCCCTTGACAGTCAGCACTTATATAAAATTACTATAAGGTCAAATATGTTTTCATCACTGTTGTCTCATGATCTTTTTCTTTTTCTCTGCACAGTGATCTGCAACTTCCGGTCACCAATATGTCAGGCCCTGGTCCTGGAGATTGGGGAAACTGTACAGATTCTGGAGAAGAGTGAAGGTAAAAGCAATCAGATCTCCTACAAATAAACAGAGGAACAATTATTGTGTTTGACTGTAAACGATAGCAGTTCTGTACTGCAGAAAGATGTGAGGTACGTAAAGTGGACAATACTGTTGTGTGGTGGTTATTTTTACCACGGGCCTCAATGTCCTCCTCAGTATTTTATCTTGGGATTAGGGGTTTTTAGCTACCTGGGGGGAATTTACTACTACAGTTAAAAAGTGTTGTTGTTAGACTCAGTATTTAAATTTGGCTACTTTAAGGCCAAATAAATAAATAAAGAATTCTGTATTTCTCCACCAGAACTTTATTCCTAGCAGTATAGAGAGAGCTTTGAAACAGCATTTAGACCTTAATGTTGAGAAAACAACATTGACACTTCATTTTAGGGGTCCATAATTTGCTAATAAATTCCTAGAAAGATTCCTGTTAAGAACTATGAATGATGGTACTAATTACAGGGAGGAATTTCCTTGAAAGAACTGTGACATTAAAATATCACTGAAGCTAACTCAATGAATAAAATATGAAAAATCCAAATAATTAAAATATTTTAGAGACTTTCTTTTTGGTGTCTGGGTCGGGGTGGTGGTTGGACTTTGACTCATGCCCCCAGTATTTCTAAAATCCTGGTTACAGCCCCGTGTAGTGTTCGGTGTAGAGTAAACTGCACTTGATCGCAAAGTAGTGTCTAGAAAGCCACTACTGGTTCTGTGATAACTGCTAGCTAACGGAACCCTGGCTAACGTAACTGCTGCCACAGATCTGTTTACTATTTAATCTGCCATAAAGTAACTGATTACGAAGTTTCCACAGCATCAGTTAAAACAGCATGTTTGCTTTTGATTGTCAAGAAGACAGGCAAGCATATTTGAATCATTTTGATTAAATCACACTGATTCTTTCCCTGCTGCAGCAGTGCTTAGCTAGGCTAGGCTAGTCGAAGCTAATGCAAGTAGTTAGCTATAGATTGTATGTGAAAACGACATTGTTTACTGTTATAGTCAACATGTAAACGTGACTAAAATATATTTAAAAAACAAGTTAGCTCTTGTGATAAAATCAATGTTACACACAACAGCAGAAAATAACATTCACAAGGACATTTCAAGTACAAGTTGATTTGATGTCTGGTAAAAAAAAAAAACAACTTGGCTGGGTTTACTTCACCTTCAGCTTCTTGTACAATGTTACCAAGTACCAGCAATTAATGGTGTAATGGCACATACTGTATACACTAATGTGTTTCATTGTGAGGTAGTGAGGTTTTCTGATGTGCACTTTGCTCTCCCTTCAGGATGGTACAGAGGCTTTTCCACCAAGAAGCCTTCTATCAAGGTAATTAAACCACCATACACAAATTACTGGTTTGACATTGTGTTGATTCCTGCAGGACACATACAGTATTCTGCATTTGAATTAACTGAGAGTGAATAAAACACATCACTAGACTCATATGTGAAGCACAAGGCAAAAAGACAAAAAACTATTTGGATTGTAAATAAAACCTCTACTGTATTTCTAAATGTGAATGTGCACATTAATAATGCAGCATTTTCAAAGACTGTTAACTATATAAATTGTTGGAAAACCAGTATTTAATATAAGGTTAACTAAGATTTTACCAAACAAATGAAGAGTCGCCAAAACATCTGTAAAACTGGTTGCCTTGTGATACAAGGTGTTCTCTAACATGAAGGTTTTAACAAAGACCAATGCATTTTGTGAATGATACTGTGATGTGATAGATGTGCATCCCAGAAATAACTTTGTGTAGACAACAAAGACCTTAATGACTGATTAACTTATTGAATAGAGCTTTGATTTGACAAAAATAGAAATTTCCCGACCTGTATTTCCAGAGGTGCTTTCATAAAGACACATTTTTTTAACCAAGTTGTTCTGACATCATGGCACTAAAGCACTAAATGTAGTGCCATCTTCAAGATGTTATTTACAAATGGTGAAAAGAAAAGCTACACAGCAAATATGACAAGAAAATATGAAATAGAATACAAGAGGTACACTGTATGTGCATCACCTGTGTATAATGCACATGCCAGCCCTATTGTTTCTTAATTCCTAATTGTAGTATAGCACTTCACAGATTATCAGAGCATCATGGACCCACGACTCTGAGTTCATGCTGTAGTACGACTGTGCTGTTTTCTCTCCTGTGCAGAATTCTTTGGAAAATCCAAATTTTGTTTTCCTTTCAGCCAGTAGATGGTGCAATTAGTAATCTGAAAGTCAAAATAAGCTTTTTAAAAAGAAATAAAATGCCAATTTAGTTCTAATCCATAGCGCTAAAGAAATTGCATTTTTTCAGTGACTTCTGCAGGACTGATGCAGCACACTCTTGTTGTGGTATTATTTGATAAAACATGGAAGGCAGGACTGAGCGATTGAATCCAAACCTCTCAGTTCTCAGTTCAGAGTCTGTTCCTGCAGCATCATTATGATAAATCCTCTGCACAATGCTCAGTAAGAAGAGACCATATGTGCAGAACTCAGAATAATACAACACCATCACTGCTGACAGAGATCAATACTCTGCACTGCAGTAAGTGATTATTATATATGACTGACACATTTGCTTCCCACAGGATTGATTGTTCAGTGTTTATGACAGACTCCATCCTTGATAACCTGTAGCATAGCTGCAGAGTCATTATACAAAGTTGGAGAACAAAGATGTAAATTTGCACATCCACAATACAAACTGTAGTATCATCAGAATCACAAATACTAGATATATTATTAGAAACATGAGAGCAGCAGGTCATTTTTGCTATTTTGTATGTCCACTCTGCTTTAAACTGAAATGTCAGAAGCTGAAGTGTTATGTGATGCTGCTGGGATGTTTTAAAGAAAGCACAAAAGCTAGTCCAGTCCTGGTAAATGTAGGTGTTAGTGGCTACATGCTGTCCTTCTCTACTCTCATCAGCTATTTACAGTTCTTACTAACACCCCTCCATTTTGTTATGTACTCCGCTGCCCACATTCATTCGCCCCCGTACTCTCCCTGTGCTGAGAGAATTAGTTGTGCTCACTGTGGCCAATTCTTCACATCTGGCAGATTAGAATAAGAAAGATGAACTGCAAGGGTGGCAGTTGGCACCACTCAGTCTCTCATGCCCTTCCCCTGCTAAGCCAAGCCACAATAGGGCTCCTGCACGTTGCTCTGCCTCTCGTCTCTGTAGTGTGTGCAAACAGTATGGGCTTCACATCCTTTTTTTTTTCTTCTTTGCATGGCAGAAAATGTTAGCACACAGCAAAGCAGAAATTGTCAAAATACATATAAAGGAAGTGTGATCTTGCATTTCCTTCAAAATATAATGTGTTTCCAGCAGAAGTGTAAAATCTTTTTTTTTTTTTTTTTTTTTACAGTTGTAGCACTCAACACAGTTTAGGTTATTCTACCTAATAACACAAGCACAACACATTACTGTACATTTTGGTTACGTGTTGCAGGAGAATTAAGAACGTAATCCTGTAACATCTCTGCTCCTTCCTCTGTCCACAGGGTATTTTCCCAGTCAGCTATGTTCACTTGAAGAAATCCACAGTGACCAACAGAGGGTAAGCTGTATGATAAAGTGTTTTTATTTGAGCTTGTGCAGCACCATAATTAGGGATGCACTTATCCAACATTTTCTTTTAATCTTAGTTTGAACTTTTAGAACAAGTAAGTACCCCACCCTGATACATCCAATTAAAAAAAATCACTACTTACAAAAATATACAAATTTACAGTATGAGTGAGATGAGGAGTACCTAATCTCCTCTAAATACGGACAGGAAACCATATCATTGAGTCACTTGAGCCAACCAGGAGGGGAGGTAGATTTCAATTCTCTCAAGATAGCCCTTTTAGCTGTAACCATACAAAACATTAAAGCCTGCTGGGTCTCATATCTGACTCAACATTTAATCCCTAATCATCTCTGATCATAAATCAACAACAAAGCTTTATAAATGTACTGCAGAGGGTCCACAATTATTTGGAAACTTAACAGGATACAGGAATTCATACTAACATCAACTGTGCATGTATTTGGTAATGTTGGAAAGATCTATATATTCAACTCCAGTAACTAATACGCATTGGTCAGTGGAGCTCATAGCAGTTATACATATATTTTTTTAGCAACAAACTGTGTCAGGGCAGTGGCAGAAATTTCAATAAATTAAATACAAAGCTATAAGAGAACAAAGCATGTCTCGTTGACAAAGTCTAAATATAAATACATGCAAAGACAGACTGTGTTGGTCGACCAGTTTGGGTATAGCAATCCTTTTAATATCTCTGACTGTATTAGGCCACTCTAGGCAATGTTGCACACCAGTGAGCTGGACGTCTTTATGGCAGAGTTGGATTTACAGGATTTACATCAGTGTGTTGAAGTGCCTTAATTTATCAGGTATTTCATTTTGCCAAAAACAGTCTTTGCCATCAATTATAGCCTATAAAGACTGACTTTTGTACTACCATTTTACCACCTAATGTACTATATCACAATATACTTCTATATCATAATATAAAACTAATGTGAATAGAAGATTTTATCCATAGTCACACCCAACAGCCACAATAAGATTAGAGTGAAGGAACACCTTGTACATATACAGGAAACATTACATTGTCTGTCAGCCAGTTAAATGTATTGCAGCACATAGCATATATATCTTTACAAAGAAGGGGAGTGCAGCTCAAAATACTGGAGACGTGCTGTATACAACATCAGTAGTGGTTTCTCTCTACAGATCCATTGCTACCAGAGCTTTATTGAGACATAGTGGAGGGTGATATGAGCAATTCTGCGCTCCTTCACTCATAACACAGGGAGTGTGATACAGGTTCATCAACTGATCAATGTCAGAGCATGACGATTTTTGTGATGATCCAATCTTGGTAAAAGAATTACCACCAGACAGCTGCTGACATGCATGCATGTCATCTACAGTTCCCGTCACAATAGCTGGCCACGGCTGTAGAGGCCAGAATAAAGGCGAAGACAAAAAGCAGGCAGCAGAGCTCTTTATCAGCCTGAACTCATGGATGTTAAATCTGCAGGCTGGGATCTGTGGCTCAGTGTGGACTGGGAGTTTGCTGTTATATCACCCCCCTCCAGTTTGAGCTACCACATAGCAGGAGGACTCCTGTTTGCACTCAAACAATTAAAAGTGCAGACTTTCAGGAAATTGAAATTTTTTTGTTCCTCGCTCCAAAGTCGCACTTTGGGAAATCTGCTTTGCTGTCTCATGGAGTTAATGAGGTGACACACCTACTGCATATCTGTAGTTTTCCAAAAGCATCCCTGCCACAGATAGTCACCCTGACTCATTGTGTAATGGACAGAAATGCTTCCCTTGTTGCAAAAACAAAGATACAGTATTAAAGGTAATTCTTTGCAGCATAGGCCAGAGCTTAGCGAGCAAAGTGCAAAGTGTCACAAGAGATCTAACCTTTAGTTTAATGTTTCCCCATGAACGTGGTCACATGGGAAGGATGTGTGCTGTGGGTTTTACTGGAGTGCTCCACTCCTGCTCCTAACTGCAGCCAGAGAAAATCTCATTACTCTTCTTCTTCTCTTCTTCTCTCTTTGTCATTTCATAGCAGTTACTACTTTAAAAAGCTGGCTTGAAGCAGTGACATACATTTATGTGGTTTTGTATGTGTGTATATTTGTCAGCGTTGGGCAAGTTACTTGAAAATGTAATCAAATTACTTTACACACAAAGTAATTTGTTACATTACTCGTTACAGCTCCTTCAAAGGTGCCTTTTAAACAACTCCAAAGTCTCCACACCCACATTTATATCTTCTGTATTTAACATACAGTATGTAGAAATAGAAAATGAGATGTTGTTTAACAAGCAGGCAGCCTATTGTTTGGAGGTATTTACTGACCTTCAGCAGCTAGCTTAAAGTTAGCCCCAGTGACTCCATGAAGACCCGTCCCTCACCCTCCAACTGTGAACTAAACCAGGTGATTTCTTAACGTAGCACTACCAGAGGGTAACGTTAGCAAGCCAGCAAAGAAGACACAACATGTCAATAACACAACTTTGGAGTTACCGGGAGGTGCACTTTTTTGGTGGCGGCTAACCGTGTCCCCACACCTCCAGCACCCACACCAAGCTAGCATGTAGCTAACTACCGGTGTTACACCACATTCTGTGACCACCGTAAATTATGTCTGCAGGGGGCACTGTTGTACAGATGTTACTTTGTATAAGTGGTTGTTGTTATTAACGTTATTTAGTTAAAAAAAAAAGTGTGAAAGAAAGGCGAAGTACCTGACATTATTTAGATGATGCATATTTTTGTTGGGTTTCCAGGTACAGTAAGGTCACAATTTCTGATGAACTGTGTCAGAAACTGTGACCTTCATTCTAGTGTGCTCCTGTTGACCTGTACCTCTGGGGAAAATGACGCATCCAGTAATTATCAGGTTCTTGGCATTTCTCTCACCTTCTCTAAAGACTTAATAACACACACATAAAAAAAATCTATCACTGCACATTAGAAGGACTGTGCCTGGAAATGGAACAAAAATATACAAAATCTAAATATTGTCAGGTACTTGGGATTTTTTTCACCTGTTTTAAAGACTGAATAACATTAATAGCAATAACCACTTATACAAAGTAACATCCATGCAACAGCGCCCCCTATGGTCACACTTTATGATGGTCACAGAACAAGTCGACCCCCAAATTTGTTGAAGTAACGGGGCGTTGCTGGGATTAGCAACTGAAATGTAATTACTGCATTCAATCCCTTACACCACTCATTACTGGAAAAAGTAATCACAATACTGCGTTACAAAGTAAGTGTGTGTATGTGTGTCTTTGTGTGCACTAACATTCATGTGCATGTTTTTTTCCTTTAGGCTGTGCGAGACGGTGGTGCCCCTGGAGGACCCTATTATCACAGAGACCACCTCCACACTGCAGGAATGGGGTGTCTTGTGGAAGCAGCTCTATGTGGTCAGTAGCACTATGTTACAGTACATCTCGCTCATATCAAAACAAAACACTAAGCAGTAAATGTGAGACTGGATCTAACATAGCCAATATTTCCAAGGGAGTTGGGAGAGAAACAGCTTTTGCGAAAAAGAAATTGCATCCATCGTTGTTTCATTTGCATCCTCCTAAGGGGGTTTGATGAAATACGCTTTTCCAGTATGTTTTTCTTCCCTGCATCTAATTCAACACCTGGTATAACCAGGTCAGCCAGCAAGAGTAGTGAATAGCCTGAGATACAGCCCAAACATTCAATGACAGCTCCTTTAGATATTTCCCTGTAGCATGTCGTTCTGACTGTCACCCTACATTTTCATATACTATGTAGGAACAGAAATGGTGGTTGGACGCAGATAATGGCCTATAGACCTGTCGTATGCAATTTCATGCTGTGTCATTCAGCCCTGGATTGATCCTGGCCTGCCGCTCGTAGTTTCTGCATCATCTTTAAGATCCAGCACTGCTCACCACCTTCAGTCAGCTTTTACTTGCCGGGCAAAAGTGATTACTGGAAACCTAAAGCATTCTTAATCCTGTTACATGTCGAGGGGGCAGGCAGAAGTGGTTGGTAGGGTTTTGAGTTTGGAGCTGAGTGGATACGTTGCGGAGCTGGCAGCGAGTTTTTACATAACCTCTCACTGAGGACTGCTCATGCTCTGAGCAACCAAGGAGCCCGAGGCATTGGTGTGGTGATGTAACTTCCTCTGAAGCTCGACTAATGTGAAGCGCTGATTTAACAGTGCTCGTTTTGGTGCTCACCCCCTGTGTGATATGGGCCATGTTGCCACAGTTGCACCCATAATAATAGGATGTAGCATTGGCTAGATTATGATACATTCACCTTATTGTTGCCAATTACAATTCATGGTATTACTTCAGGGAACAATGGCCTAAGCATAACTGTGTATTTGTTATAATGTACGCAATTAGCTCCGCAGAATAGACGTCCGAAAGGGCTCATCAACCCTGACAAAAATCTTTGTTTTTCAGCAGCTACCAGCCTTTGAGAACATGCAGTGTTTATCCTCATTAAAATTACATGGGCATTGTGGCGGCGCTTAATCTTTGCATTTGTGTAAACAAACCTGGGTGGTAATGTGGACTTGTCATACCATTAGGGAGAACAGAAAATGCCTGAATTAAAAGTGTTGTCCTTGGACTACGAGAAATGGTGATGAAATTCATTACTGTGAGGAGGTCAAAGACTTGCAAGGGAAATTTATTTTTTTTGTTTCATTAACAAAACCAGTGGGCTTTAAATCTCAGTAGCAACTCATATTGTTCTGCTACCTGTATAGGCTGGCAGAAGTGGTTAGAAGGTGATTTCTGTCTAAAATAAATCACCAGATTCTGATATCAGAGAACCACCTGCATGTAGACTCTTGTTTTTCTCAGTGTCCAGCTTTGTAGTTATAGAATAAAACAGATGATCTTAATGTAAAGAGTCTCATTAATAGTCTTTACATAAATGCTGCAGTAGAAGGAGATCACATATCCTAAATAAGTCTTTTTTGGCTGCTTCAATAGAAACACAAGGTGGATCTGTTCCATAAGCTGCGTCATGTGATGAATGAGCTCATCGACCTGCGTCGGCAGCTGATCCAGGGTCACCTCGCCCAGGACCAGACTCGCGAGATCAAGCGGCACATCACCGTACGGCTTGACTGGGGCAATGAGTGAGTTACTCTTGTACTGAGTGCTATGTATCGAGAGACAAACAAACATTTGTTTTTAACTGTTGGCTACCATAGAATACCACATTTCTTTGGCACTGAAAAGATCTACAACACTGGATGAGTGGGTGCGTAATAGCATCTTCTATGATGTAATTTTATGGTCATTTAGCAGATGAGTCAATCTAAAGCGGCTTAAAGTCAATGCACATCCCCCTGGAGGAACTGTAAAGCCATATTCTTACTGTTGCCAGTTTCAAACTCCATCCAACTGAGCTGTTACAGGCATCCATAACGGAGATAAATATGTGGGGGCTCCAGCTCGGCTAAGGAAGGGCTTTATGTGGAGGGGCCATCTGTCAGTTTAATATAAGATTCACTGCACAATTGCACATAAAAGTACACAGATATTCACTTTGAACTACATCATTGCATTGGTCAACATTAGTGTATATCATGCTGGAATGATATGTGTTAATGTAAAAGACACTTAGAAGTGGAGCCTGAAATACACTGTGTTTTGTTCACCATGCGTGTTGAGGTCAGTGCTCTGTAGTGCACACTGACCTGAGAGCTGTAGTGATCTAATTTCATGGTCAAAAGATCACAGCAGCACTGGTAGTACTCCGTGATTTGAGGCTGCGCAATTTTGTTTAAGTGAAGGTATGTATGATACAGTATGATATACAACAGCACGGACTAGAGGTGTAAGGCAACAAAGTACATTTACTTCAGTACTGTACTTAACCTCTTTATTCCCATAGACTCTTTGGTGGGTCTTTATAATACAAACCCATGTTGAGTGGTTAAGTACTGTTCAAAGCCTTAAATCCTTGTTCCACTACAAGATCCCAGTGTTTCCAAAGATGCCAAAAATGCTTTACAGAGTTGTTAGAATAAAATAATGCACAAGACTAATCATACAGCAGCCAGGAAAAACGTAGTCTTCTGTTTGAATATTTCATGTAGCTGATACTGAAACAGAATACAGTTTACATGAACAGAAGTTTAAGTGGTTGAGTACAGACACTTGTCTTGTGTATTTCCATTTTTGTTATATATTTTTACTCCACCACATTTCTGAGGGAAATTCTGTACTTTTATTGTCAATATTGTACCCTGTTGCATTCATCTGACAGCGAATTGTTTTGCAAATCAAGGTTTCGGAGAGGAAAGCATTTGATAATTTAATGATGCATTGCTGGAATTTGAACTGACTAACACTATCTAATGATGATGATGATGATAATAATAAGAAAAGTACTCATTATGCAGAATGGCCCCTTTCAGAATGATATATTGTATACATTACATCATTTATTATTGAAATGATGCATTAATGCATAAGCAGTATTTTAATGTACATTTAACAACTTTAAATACTGTTGGGTAGTTACTAAACAACAACATATGACAATTCATGCTATTTGATGAAGTAATCCTGTGTTTTGTATGTAAAATCTTAAAGCAAAAGTTCGACATTTTGGGAAATACACCACCATTAGCTACCACTATTTCTTGGCCCTGAGCAGTTGCCAGGCAACCAGCGGAGACTCCAGACTCCACTTAGCCAAGAGATAGTCTGGCACATAACCCCCCAGTTAAACAGCAAACTGTTGTTTTTACACTTCAGTTTTTGTACAGATTAAACAAACAACATATAACGTGTGAATTAGTGAGCTTTAGAGGTGCTGGTAGGAGGATTTTGTTACCTTTGGAAAGAGCCGGGCTATCTGTTTCCCCCTGTTTCCCCCTGTTTCCAGTCTTTTTGCTAAGCTAAGCTAACAGGCTGTAGCTTCATATTTACCATACAAACATGAGAGTGTTATCAATCTTCTCATCTAACTCTCTGCCAGAAATCGAATAAACATATTTCCCAAAATGTCAGACTATTCCTTTAATATGTAAACTAGTTACTACAAATGTCAGATAAATGTAGTGGAGTAAAAAGTACAATATTTGTCTCTGAAATGTACCACAATTGAGTATAAAGTAGCATGTAACAGAAATGCTATTAATATAGGCAAGTACAGCACTTGAATAAATGTACAAAGGCATGTTTATAAAGGGATGTTTGATGATTTGATTTGGGATATATTACAAAGTTGAATGAGACACGTTTGGACAATTCTTATTATCTTTAAGAAATGAAGTGAAAAAGAATAGAAGATTTTAGCTCAACATTTGATACACTTTCACTAAAAGTTGTAATGTGACATTGTTTGACTCAGAACTTTGTTTCTTTTTCAAAAAGCTCTGATTCCTTTCTTCACTACTGTCTTCTTTGTTATACACCCCAATCCCTCTTTCACCAGGCACCTTGGCTTAGACCTCGTTCCCAGAAAGGAGTTTGAAATGGTGGATCCAGATCAGATCAGCACATCAGAGCTATACAAACTGGTATGTTGGGTGGGATTATTCTTGAACAAGTGCACGCTGTACAATGTCACCCCATGAATTATTAAATACAATGAATTAATAAAGTAAATGTGTATTCTTTGAAGGATAAAAATGCAATTAAATACAATTCTGCAGCATGTACGTACTACAGGGTATATCTGTTGCAATGACTCAAATGGTGCTGTCTTTACACACTGCGAGCTTTTTTTAAACTCGCTGTGTGCCTTTCTTTTTTCATTGCACAGCCTGGTTTTGCATATAAGAGTGTGTTGCTGGATGTGTAGGGATATGTGAATGTACCGATTATCAAATCATCCATAAGAAGGTGACTCACAAGAGAGAGCACGATTCAGCTGTTGGAGATGCCTCATGTGACCTGTTCTTTATGCTTATCTTACCGCCATATTGAGTGTGTCCCTTTTCTTGCATGCACATGACTCTCACAAGCGTGATTGCTGGCTAGCAATGCAGACATAATGCAGAGTGACAGGCCCAGGTGAGGCTATGGGAAAACACATACAAATTAATTTTTTATGGTTATTTTTTAAAATAAATTACATATTTCAGTCTAGGTTGCTTTAAACCACCTACCAGACTAGAGACATATTTCCGTAAATAAATAATCCCTCAAATGTATTTTAGTGATATGGGACTTAAAACCTATACACACAGACACAGACAGAGAGAGGAGACTTGCTGAAGCAGATCCAATTTTAGAAATATGCGATTACAGCACAGATGTTATGAAATCTACTGCTGGAGACTGTTACTGTTATCTAGGAGGGAGATCCTTTCTGGTCAGGAGTTGAAGCTCCATATGCTGATCAAAACACTCTCCAACTGCCCCGCAGCCTCCCATTATCTTATTGCCATGTTTCTCAGCTTTGCACGCAGAATGTTTGTGCACTAAATGCTCTGTCCAGAAACAACAGCGTAGCTCTTGCTTGCCAAAAAGCCTCCTGACTCTGTCGATGAAAGTGAGCTTGTTTTTGGCAGGGCACAAGGCCTTGGCACCTCTTCAGGTAGGGGAGTAGAGGAGTTCTTTTAGGCTGCTGAGCAGAGAGGTGTGTGTGGGCGATACTGGCTTTGTCCTCTCCTCTCCCACACTCTCACGTTTTGCCTCATGTGGGCTTCTTTTAGCGCCGCAGGAACAGTAGTATAGCCACTCGGCTTCATACGTAGGTGAACATTTTGTCAGATTTGAAGCATCGAGTGAGGCATCGCTCAGGTAGTGTGTGTCTGAAGCTGCTATAAGGTAAATAAGTTCAATGCTGTGTGGGAAGAGTAAAGAATGGGCCGACTGATCTGACATCTTTCCTTTGAACTTCGCTCTTTTTTAGCATGTATCCAGCAGACACTGTGGTCAGCAAAGCACAAACCAGGTATAGTCTTTTCAAAGCTGTTTGTTTACAAAATCATCAGAACCTTTCATACTGTGTCAGTCTTTTCAACTCTCATTTTATATTTATTTTCCAAACACTCTGTACAAAATGAGTATCCTGAATTCAGGGCACT
This sequence comes from Macquaria ambigua, assembly GCA_008360985.2. Lineage (NCBI taxonomy): Eukaryota > Metazoa > Chordata > Actinopteri > Centrarchiformes > Percichthyidae > Macquaria > Macquaria ambigua. The sequence goes on along the minus strand of VMKM01000565.1, from coordinate 38,895 downwards.
CTGGCTATGACACTATGGCACTATCACCTTTAGACTCTTTACTGTTGGTTGTCTGTAATTCCTCTGTATTTCTCTAATTGCACTGAGTATAAGAGCTTGAAGAGTTAAAAACCCCTGGATATAAAATTTAAATTACAAGGTGTCACTGCCTTAAGAGCCTCACACCAACGCTGCCAGAGTATGAGGGTTGATTTCCACTGGGACTACATATGCCCCAAGATGTATGCACAAATGATACTGTGGGGCACTTTAGATAGTTGTGTTCACTGAATTTCATTTGTGTGGAAACACCAGTTTAAAGACTTGTTGCATTTTGACTCCATTTAGGGATGCATTATTTTTAATATGTAATTTCTGGCTTAGTTTTTCAGGCCTTAAAGGAACAGTCAGACATTTTCAAAAACTTGCTTGTTTGCTTTCTTGAGTTAGATGAGAAGATTGATACCACTCTTGTGTCTGTCCATTGAATACGAAGGTACCACCAGCAGCCAGTTAGCTTAGCTTAGCACAAAGACCGGAAACAGCTAGCCTGGCTTTGTTTGAAGGTAACAAAATATGCCTGCAAGTACCTCTAAAGCTAACTAATTAGCCTCCTGTAAAACCGCTACGTGTTGTTTGTACGCTTTGCCTTTTTACGGATTAAACAAACATGATATAATGTTAATTAGTGAGCTTTGGAGGTGCTGGCACATGGATTTTTTTTTAACCTTTGGACTGAGCAAGGCTAGCTGCTTCCTCCTCTTTCCAGTCTTTGTGCTAAGCTAAGCTAACTGGCTGCTAGCAGTAGTGCCACATTTAACAGGCAGATCTCGATATTCTCATCTAACTCCCGTGCTATTTCCCAAAATATGTAACTATTCCTTTAATAAGGACAGTAATAGGGATCCTTTGCAACTGAGACAAAAATACTATAAGACAGACATCACTCAAAGCTGTTGTGTTCATAATGGTTACAGTTGTCATACATCATATAAATACAGAAGTTCACAGGCTTGCACCCTCCCTGCAGCCCCTAACAACAAATACACACCCACCAGAGCTGCAGTTTCCCATCATTCATTCATCATTTCATTATTTAGATGGCAACCTGCATGTGTACTGAGACTACTGTAAATAGCATGTACTTATGACTGTAGAGCATATATCACTGAATTATTCACCCATTACAGTACCCCCATTGATCTGTTAAATAAGCTTATCTATACAGAGTGGCAGGTACTTGGCCTCGCTTGCAGTAAGGACCCGTCTTGTTAGCGGCCACTTTCTTCTTCGTTCCCAGGGTGACAGCACGAGACAGCGACATGGTGACGGTTGCCGTGTCCCCGTGTCGCACCACCTCTTCATCAATCTGAAGAGCTTCACTTACAACAGCATCAGCGAGGATGCAGACGTCTTCTTCTTTCTGTACGACACCCGCGAGGCCAAACAGATCAGGTGCGCGGAGGAATCTCAGTGCACACACAACAGCCCTGAATGAATCCTGCAATGCTGTACTGTATACATGCAAGGACAGAGAGACACAAACACACACAAACACACACATGTCTACGCACTATCTCTGTCCAGCAGATTGACTGAGGCATTCTGTGGTTGACAGACACTCTGAAACTGTGAACTGGCTTCTTTTGCAGTGAGAAGTTCATGGTGAAACTGAACAAAAATGGAGGACCAAAGAATCCAGAGAAGGTTGATCGTCTGTGTGCTCTCTTCACGGTAACACATTTTCCCTTCTAGACATAAATACAAATATTTTGTATACAGGATTCCGCTGACATTTTTTTTTATCCCATTTCTCTTCAGGACCTGAGCAGTAAAGACTTGAAGAGAGACCTGTACATTGTTGCACACGTCATAAGAACTGGTAAATAAAGTACAGTGTGCAAAAACACGTTATTCATGTTTGATGACAGATATTTTTGATTTTATCAGTGTTTCTTCTTTCAGTGTTCCTCTCCTTTTTGTTTCCAGGTCGTATGCTGCTGAACGACTCAAAGAAAGGCCCACCTCATGTGCAGTACAGGCGACCTTATGGCTGCGCTGTTCTTGCCATGAGTGATGTTTTCCACACCATCACAGACCTCAAAGAGGAGAAGGACTTTGTGCTCAAAGTTTACACGTGAGTATACATGTGAAGCTCTTCTTCTTGATTATAAATACAGTAGCACAAAAAAGGCAATTTAAAGTGTGAAAAAGAATATTAAGATAAAAATGCTCTGTATGCACTTCAGTTTCTCTGTACCCGTCAGTGTAATTGCTTGGTAGTTGCATGGCTTCTGTACTTTTGGAAATAGAGTTTATAGAGTCTTTGCAGTGAGGCAGGAATGTGTGAATGTTCTGCAAATGTCTTGCATGACAACCTAGTGCTTCAGTGTTGACGCCTGGTGCGTTTTGACCAGAATGATAATGAAGTGTCCTCTGGAAAATCAATAGCTGCTCACCCTGGGCCTGGGATCGGGCACTTGGCGTGTTGTGAATCTGGCTGCTTCTGTTAGGCTTCGCCACAGAGAGCCACTCCTGTACGCCGGCCAACCCAGCGAAGGAGGGAGACAGGGAGAAAGAGAAGGGAAGAGACCGAGAGAGATGACACTTAGATAATTGAGCAAAGTTAGAGGACAAAGAAAAATAACACCAAGCTCAGCATTTTCTCTTGTCAGTCCAGAGCTAGAATGTCTCCTTGTGTCTCCACTGTCCTCCTCAGCGTCCCCTCCGGGTCAGAGGTCATTTATACACTTTGCCATCCTGTGTAGTACTTTCAGGATAACTATAGCTCTGTGTGAAATAAAGATTTCTAGAATAGAAAGCTGTCGTTTTTATTGGATTTCTCTGCTGAGGCGAAGAGCTCGTCCCTTTAAAAAGCAAGCAGTGATTCAGTGCTGAGCTGCCTCCAAACTGTCGGCTCCTATAACGCTCCAGTCTGTGCATTTCCCCATGCCATCCCAGGGGCCTACGGGCCCACAGTAATGAAAAAGGTTGGTAGAGAGCTGGCTGTCAGGTTTGCTTAGTGAGCTGTGCATTTGGGCTAATGTGCTGCTTGATAGCACCTCCCCCTGCTGCTACCTTTTCTCCAGGAGGAAATCGGCTCTGGGACACATGCTGTTCATGTAGTCCCCATGCGCTCAATCCTGATCCCTCCATCTGGACCCACTAATGGGTGCGTTGTTAACAGCCCCACCCAACTGTCTTTCTCTCCAGATGTAACAATGAGAACGAGTGGTACCAGATACACGAGAACATCATCCGCAAGTCCAACACCAAGTACTCAGCTCCCAGCACCAACTATGGTAAATATATTGTTTCTACAGATCTGTTACCTGTTTGGTCTCCCTCGGGTTAGATTTGCACCTTTTCTTCTTTTGGTTGGAATTTAAAGAGAAAAAAGTCAAAGGCAGTAAACGTTTGTTGCTAATGTTTTTATCCAAAGCAACTCACAGTGAGTAAGCAGGTAGGGGGGGTCCAGGTCTTGCTCAAGGACAACTGCCAACAGGTCATGTGACTGCTGATAGATATATATTGGCTCAAGAGTAGGATATGCAATCATGATGTTTTGGTATCTAGACATACAGACAGTTGTGGTTGTGTTTTGCCCTAATTTTGAGATTTCTACCTCTACCCAGTACCATGGAGATTAATGGAATTGAATCTGCTCAAAGCATTGAAAAATGACATTTAAAACAGCAACATATCTTTCTAGGCACAGTGTTGTGGTGAACATGTTGTCAACAGTTTTTATTATTATCATTATTTCCTTAAAAGAAAGTAGTTCCAAAGAAAATTGTGGCCAGCAAGGTCTGTCGATTATTCTGAGAAAGAGGACATTGTTTCTGGAAAGATACGTTGCTATTGACTTAAAATAAAATCTATCAAGCCAAAATGATCAACATTATCCCTAAGAGCAAGTGGAAAAATTGTGATATATATATATATATATATATATATATATATATATATATATATAAACCTTTTAAGAATGAATTAGACATTCTTTGTCATGATACATGTGATGATAAACTATTAATGACATGACAATATATACAATGAGATGATAAAAATGTATTAACTATCAGAGATTGTCATATACAGGTACCTTGTTTTTTCAGATATTTAAAGGAAAAGTTCAACATTTGTCATTTTTGCTTTCTTGCCGAGAGTTAGATGAAAAGATCAATACTGCTCTCATGTGTGTACGGTAAATAAGAAGCAACAGACAGTAGCCGGTTATCTTAGCACGAAGATTAGAAACAGTCTGCCAGCATCGCTAAAGCTCACTAATTAACGCGTGGTATCTGGTTTGTTTAATCCGAACAAAAACAGAAGTATAAAAACGACACTTTGTGGTTTTACAGGGAGGTTATGTGGGGGGACTATTTCAGTGACTTCTGCTCCTGGCCAAGAAAGAGAAGAGATTATCCTAAGCTAAGCTAATTGACGTCTGGCTTTAGTTTCATATTTAAAGGACAAATAAGAGAGTGGCATCAATATTCTCATCTAACTCTTGGCAAGAAAGCAAATAGGGCTGCCGAGTATTTTCTCAATTAATCTTTTGGTCTATAAAATGTCAGAAAATAGTTCCCAGAGCCCTAGGTGACATCTGCAAATTGCTTGTTTTGTCTGACCAACTGCCCAAAACCCAAAAATTCAGTTTTACATCATAGAAGACTATGAAAACCAGCCTTTGAGAAAACCAACATTTGAGAAGCTGGAACCAGACAATTTAATAATTTTATTTTTGTTTAAAAGATGGCTTTGTCAAATGATGATTAATTGATTATCAAAATTCTCTAAAAGCGAATAAGCATATTTCCCAAAATGTCAAACTATTCCTTTAATTCAGTGGATTAATTATTAATTATTTTTTATCTATAAATGGTTTTACAATTGGAGTTCCAGAAACTACAGTTTACCCTGATATTTATCAGTGCCAATTAAAATGACTTCACATTACAGAAGATTGTACAGTATATCTCCCACCTCTAACTGTCACTATAATAATATTAATAATAATCACCTGAAGGAGAAAACACATTGTAGCTGATAAATCAGCTCAGCCACTGGGTTGGCTTCTATGAAAAGATAATGCAGGTCACTTTGTGACTTAAACAATCTTGCTGTGTGGAATTTACAAAATGGCTGTGCACTGTAAGCGTGAACTCTCCTCATTCACTATTACTTCTCTTTTTATGAGCATCTCACAGTTTGATATATGACTCATGCCGCACAAAAATCTGTCACTAGTTTTGTGCGGTGCCCATATTTTTCCTTGCTTCTTTGTGTAATTCCACAACTCCATTTCTCCTCCCTCCCTCTGTTCTCCCTGGCTCTGATCACGTCTCTCCATCCACTCTTCTGTCTGTCTTCTCCTCCCCCACATTCTGACTAATGTCCTTTAAATACACCCGTGTCCCTCCCTTCTCCCATCTCCCTTCTTCTTCGTCCCTTCGCTTTCTTTCCTTCAATTCCACTACCCTCCCACCACCCCCCCTCCTGCCCCCAGGCCTCATCATTTCTCTGCAGCTGCTGCGGGGTGAGCTGGAGCAGATCAGACGGGAGAACCAGGCTGTGTTCAACAGGGCCCTGGCACTCACACGTAAACTGGGTTTCCCAGATGTCATCCTGCCAGGTAAGGAGGCAAAGAGCAGTGGCCGGTAATGGGGACATGGAGGTTCAGGGAGGAGTTGGAGATCAGAGGCCAGATGGCTTGGAGGAATGAAAAGAAGGGGAAGGTCACAGATCTGGGTACAGAGGATGCAGATGAAGGGGGATAGGTAAGGATAAGGAAAGAGGGATGTAAGAAAAGTGAGGATGGAGGTTAAAGAGTGAATAGAAGAAAACAGCAGGAAATAGCATCAGAAAGATGTAGGAGAGAGCAGAGTGGGCTGTTTTGAAGAGGAAATGGTCACAAGTTGGTTTCACAGCACGTGTTGTATCTGTATTTTGCATTGGTGAAAGTACATTTACTCAAGTACTATACTTAAGTACAATTTGAGGTACTTGAGTATTTCAATTTGATACTGCTTTATACTTATACACCACTACACTTCAGAGGAAAATATTGTACTTTTTACTGCACCACATTTATCTGACATACATTAAAAACATTGGATAAGCTTATAAAATACAATATTTGTACAAAATGTATACAATACTAGTGGCCTCTTGTCACATTTCAGATGTTTATGAGTTGTTTAAGCACCACCAAAGAGACATTTTCCCCTCTAAACTTCTCAGATGGTTCCATTTAAATAACTGTTTGAGGGCCAAAGAGGTAAATTATCCAATATGTTGCAAAAACAGCAAAGATTGGAGTTAAGTCCCCTAGGTTGGGAACACTAAGCTACCTAACTGTATATAAAGTAATTAAAACTAGACACACTTTGACCAGCGACAGCAGTAAAATGCCACTTTCACACTGATGCATCAGTATTAACAATCTAATAATGTAATAATAATATATCAGTCACAGGGGCCATTTTTCTGCAGAGTCAGTACTTTTACTTTAAGTACATTTAGCTTGTAGTACTTCTGTTCTTTTACTTAAGTAAGATTTGAATGCAGGACTTTTACTTGTAATGGAGTAGGCAATTCTTAAATTGTTGTATTGATTTACTTAAGTAAAGGATCTGAGTACTTCTTCCACCACTGGCATTTTGGAGACTCAGTCCGTCACTCCCTATTTGCGGCATTTAGGTCAGGTGCTGATGAAGAGCAGAGGTCTCCAAAGATAATTCAAAGAGAGATAGAAAGGGAGAGGTGTGTGTTTATTTCGGTATATTTCATCAGCTAACATTGCTCTGCTTTGTGTCTGCTGAGAATGTATGATCCTCTCCTCTCCTCTCCTCTCCTCTCCTCTCCTCTCCTCTCCTCTCCTCTCCTCTCCAACTCTTCTTCTCTCCTCTCCAGTTAGCCTGAAATACCTCCCAACATCACCCCTTGTGACTCATGCATCCACAAGGAAATGACTTGGATATAAATAACTATAATCTGATTTTATAAATAACTGCAATATCTTCCTCCACTGTTGCCACTGATATTTATTCCATTAAACACTGACCTCACAAAAGGTGCTGAGGCAGTCATGAGCTACAGTGTATTACAACTCTGCGGGGTCATTTCTCATTGACAAGAACAATGACGTGTGCTGCACATCTTAGTCCGCACGGCAGCTTAATTTATGTTGACCACTCGCAGCTCATCTGCGGAGCAGAGGCTGATGTGGACATTATAACTTATTAACTCCAAGGCATGAGACATGTTTGTTATCATTGTCTGGAAATTTCTGAGATGTCTTTGTCCTGTTGTTGTGGATAACATTGAACTTCAAGCTAGAGAGGCTGAGACAACGCTGTAGGGCAATGATTTTGCTCAAGACGTCCTAGCTAGTGTGTCATGCCCAAAATAGTGCTCCGCAGATTTAGCATTGCACTCCTGTAACATTGTTGGACTCACAATGGACAGTAAAAAAAAAGTACAATCAAAATCAATGCAGCAGAATCAGAGATATTGTCTTTTTTGCTCCATGCATTGTTCTTCCTTGTCAAAACCTGGCACCTACATTACCCACAATGCAACATGACTGCCAACAGTTCTGTTGGAGATTTGGGTGTGTTATGCTAGTAGCCGCTAGCCTCAAGCAGAGATGAGGAGTGGGCTACAGAGGTCTGGTAACCACTGCTTTCTCTGCACCATGGATGTATTAAGAGAGCTGGATACGGCCAATTTGTTCCAGTGGCCACTTGCGATATTGCAACCGCAAAATCGCAAGTGGCCCTAAAAGTATTTTCCCCATTGACCTCCATTATAAAAGAGACGTCTGTAAAACTGGAAGATAGAAAACTTTTTTGGCTTATGTGCTCGGCAAGCAATTTTTATTCAAGCAACTGGGCGCCATCTTTGAGCCCGGTATCTAGTTCTTATAATACATCCATGCTCCACACCCCCACATTTTTCTCATTTTCAAACTTGTTGTCCCAACCGTCGTGCCACAAAAGGGAGCGAGCCACAAAAGGCTTTGTACACGTTTTTTTATGCAGTAGTACTCCCCAAGACCTGTAAACAGACTTTGATATGTAAGATCGGTGGCGTTCCCCTTTAATTAAAATTTCTTCTGTGTAATTGTCCTAGGTGACACACGCAATGACCTGTATCTGACCCTGGAGCGGGGGGAGTTTGAGAGGGGCGGCAAGAGCGTCCAGAAGAACATTGAAGTCACGCTCTTTGTACTCTATGCCGACGGGGACACACTCAAAGTATGACGCATATGTGCATGAGTTATTATGTACCATATCATTAATATATGAGTCATGATGAGTGTAATCTTCCTCCCATACATCCACACGTATTAATTTTTGATACGTCATTAAAACCAGTCTACCATGCTCCTTTTCTTCTCAGGACTGCATCAGTTTGGGCAGCGGGGAGCCCAACACCAGTGAATATCGCTCTTTTGTCCTGTACCACAACAACGGCCCTCGCTGGAGTGAGATGGTCAAGCTACCCATTCCTATAGATCGTTTCAGGGGGTCCCACCTACGCTTTGAGTTCAGACACTGCTCCAGTGAGTCAGTAATGCAGCCCAGTGGCAGTCATCCCTCAGTGCATGAGTTGATCAGGACAGATTGGATCACGCTCTGAGTTATGCAAGTATGGTTTGTGCTGTGCAGATACAGAATGATGATGCATGATATTATGATGTGCCTCCTTTCAGCTAAAGACAAAGGAGAGAAAAAACTGTTTGGTTTTGCCTTCACCCCTCTGATGAGAGAAGATGGGACCACACTGTCAGATGAGAGCCATGAGTTATATGTGTACAAGGTATGTGCAGGTTTAACACACACATTTTAGATTCATGGTGTTCTGTATCAACTGTAAAAACCAACGTATAATGTGATAATGATTGTTATTATATAAAAATATTAACATTTTAAAAATTTGAATCTGATGAAAGAGACACTTTGGTGTCACTTTGGTGTCTCTTTATCTTTGACCTTTATGTCTTTAGCTTTTAAATTAAAAGTTGAGTGCATTACAGTGGGCTAGCTGTGGTGGAGTGTCTCTGTGTTGGTGGGGCGTCTCATGCTAGGGGTCGGCTGCTGGCAGCTCTCTGTATGTCTTTATTGTATTTTCTCAGCAGTGGCCCCTGGGTCATGGTCGGCTCTGACTCTGACAACGTGTAAGGAAATGCACCATCCTCATTCCTCATTTTGTCTACTCACTTTTAAAACATGTGCAGTAGCTACTTTGTGATAGTTGAGCAGCCCTAAATGACTGACCCAACATTACCATGAAAAGTGTTTTGTCCATACGCTATTTTCAGCCTTTTCTGGCTTGTGACCCCCGTTTTTATGCCCTAAAATTCAAGGATGGCCACAGCAGTTAGAGAGTTGTCTCATAAAAAATAATTTTAAGTATGATTGGAGCTTTGAAAGGATGTAAAAAAAATATGTCTGTGAAGATATTCAGTCTGTGCATTTGGAAGAGAAGTCTTCAAAAAATATAAAGCAAGTCCAGTTGCCTTTGACTTTACACTTATATATATATAGATATGAGAGTCAACATAGATATGATGGAAATGCTAATGTACTGTATTTCAAGCCTGGTTATTTAACTAGCATCAATATATCAATCTTAGAAACCCCCTGAAAGCTCCTTAAAATAATATACATATTGTGCTAATATGCTAAAGGTGTATGTCAACTTCTTTCATTGGTCGGCGACAGCACAGGAACACTCTGCTGCGACTGGCTGGCCCCTATACTGCTGCCAGTTAGAAGAGCCAATCAAATGTTTCAGTCACCGACATGAGAGCACCTTGCTGCAGTTGAAATCAAACCAGTTATTGACGAGAACCCCAACTGTTTATCCCATGAAGATGATGGTGCAGTGCTGTTGTTCCATTACCTAACTCCAAACTGTCTCCAAACCTTAATGAATCCTCTCTTTCCTCGTCTGGTATCCATCCCCTAGTGTGATGAAAATGCCACCTTCAGTAACCAGGGCCTGTACCTGAGTCTGCCCTGCTGCAAAGAGGACTTCAACAGCTGCCCCAACCTACCGGCCAACCTGCCCTTCCAGAGAAGCCCCAAAGAAACCTTCTGGGTCTCCACGATACTCTGTTCCACCAAACTCACACAAAATGGTAATCAAACTACCTTACATGTTCTTCTTTATAGATATTTTCACTTCCTATTCAGTTCAACTCAGTTTGATTTTATTCTGTTTTCAGTGGACCTTCTGGCTCTTCTGAACTGGAAGGCCCATCCAGACAGGGTGTTGGACATCCTCGGTCGATTACGTCAGATTAGCGGAGAGGAGATTGTCAAGGTCACTGTCATCACATTATTTATCCATTGATGTGAAGGATGTAAAGAATATTTACCTTCTGTGTAGCTGTATGGTGTGGTGGGCTTTCTTGACTACACACTACACAAAATATTTAGCTTCAACAGCAATTAAATTAATTATTTAGGCTGAGAAAGAAAAGACAAGTGTGACTTTACTGATTATAGGTGATATTATAATATTATTCTTATATCTCTTACGGCTTTAAGTTGTTCATATGATTTTATATTCACAATGCATGTTGACTTTTTTTAAGTGAAACACTGGTTACTGTGTAAATAATTCGGTTTAGAAGTCACAATATCATTTCAGAATTTAAAAAAGTTTTTTTTGCCATGTTTTTGGATGAAGGGGCTACCCTTTGTTTCTATTTTAGTTACCAGCAAGGCCTTTAATGTGATGGTTGTGCTGAGTGTTGTTCCTTTTTCTCTTCACAGTTCTTGCGAGATGTCCTGGATACGCTCTTCTGTCTTTTAGATGACAACACTGATAAATACGGGCCGCTGGTTTTCCAGTCACTGGTAGGAAAATTAAAGGAGCACAACTATACTCTATTATATGATTTATTTAGCCTGTAAACAGAGGAAATAAGCCTGACATCTATATATATATGTGTGTGTGTGTGTGTGTGTTTAGGTGTTCATCATTAACCTGCTCAGGGACAGCCGTTTCTACCACTTCAGACCTGTCATGGACTCCTACATCCAAAACCACTTTGCTGGAGCACTGGCATACAAGTACATTTACTCAATTCTTTTCACTGAACGTGTTCAAAGCGCACACAAAAATCTGACTTTAGATCCCTACAGAGTCACACATGATATTGACTCTCATAATTTCAAACGATGTGTCTGCAGAGAGCTGATTCGATGTCTGAAGTGGTACATGGACCGCTCGGCTGAGGTTGTCCGACAGGACCACATCCAGGAAGCCATGAGGGTAAAGTATCACACGCACTTTCTTGTGGTCTGTGCTGCCTCCTTCTACTGGGAGTATTAGTAAGATATGGGGAACTGGTCAAACAGAAGGGCTGATAAGGAGTAATGGGGTGCCATATATAAGACCTCAGTACGTGAGTTCCCTGCTAAGAGAAAGGAAGTCGTCAAAAATCTCTGCAGATATCGACATGTGCAGAGTGAAACATTTCCACACGGTCTTTGAATTTCCTTTTCCGATGAGATCATGTGAAGAGATGTTCTGTTACGAGACCTGAAAATTGGAAACATTTCTTTTATGTATTGATTTTCTCTGGATGATCAACCACAAACCCATTCAGTGCCCAGTGCTTATTCATTGTTAGGGAACTGAAATGACGTGTACCTTAGCTGACTGTATGTCTCCGTCTGCATCCTGCCAACAACCCCCTCAGGCTCTAGAGTACCTGTTCAAGTTCATCGTCCAGTCCCGTATCCTGTACTCGAGAGCCACCTGCGGGATGGAGGAGGAGCAGTTCAGAGCGAGCATCCAGGAGCTCTTCCAGTCGATCCGCTTCGTCCTGAGTCTGGACAGCCGCAGCTCAGAGAACCTGGTGTTCACGCAGGTCAGATAGTTCACACCTCATGACAAACATTTTCACCGTCTGCTGCTTTGAAGACTTACAGTATGTCACCTGCACGGCAGTCTTATTTTATCTTTGGTTCTAAATGTTTTTATTTTCTCTTTTATTCATCCTCTTAGTTTGCATTCATGATTCATTGATTAATTTTTGTTTGTTAACTTTCTTTTTCGTTTCATTCTTGTCACTTATTTCATTTTTCATCCTTTGCATTCTGTTGACTGATGCTTCAATCCCTCACCCCCCACTGTTGCCCCATCCTTGGCTTGCTCTTGGACAGTTTAGGGGTGCGATCAGCTGCATGCCTTTCTGTGGTCATGCTCTGGGGCTCTCGTCCATCTCCGTAAGTCACAGCGCCCCCCTGTGTTGGTTCCACAATGCAGCAGAGGCTGTGTGGCCACCAGCCTGCTCAATAAGTACAGTAACTGATATGCAGTCAGTGCTTTAGATTTGTCTATTGTACTTTTTATTTGAGACTGAATATGGAGAAACTGTGGCTGTGGAAAGAGATAAATTGTGGTCCTACATTAAGATCTTGGTGCTCCTTTTAGAAGATAAAATAGTAGGCTTAATTTTGGGCCATTTTGTTTTGTGTCAGCATCACTCAGAAAAGAGCAATATTTGTTATAAATGGTATTTTTGTGATGTTTTTATACATTAAGTGTAGCTTCTTTGAAACATGTTATACTGTATGTACACTACAAATTTCTTCTCCGTGTCCTTTGTTTCTTCCCCCCAGGCAGCGCTGTTGAACAGTTTCCCTGATATCTTTGATGAGCTGCTGCAGATGTTCACTGTTCAGGAGGTAGCTGAATATGTCAGGGGCACCCTAGGGAGCATGCCCAGCACAGTGGACATTGGCCAGTCTATGGATGTAGTCAAACTGCAGTCCATCGCTCGCACAGTCGAGAGCCGCCTCTTCTTCTTCCCTGGTGAGACGAATGTGACGGATTATGCCAAGTGTTTTCTTTTCTGAAGATATCAAAACAACCGTACATGTAAGCCTAATGTGCATAGAGTGCTTTTCAGCTTCATCCTCATTCTGTCTCCTCTCTTCTTCTTTCTCTCTTCCCTCAGAGTCTCGTAGTATTCTGCTGCCGGTGGTTCTGCATCACATCCACCTGCATCTGCGCCAGCAGAGGGAGCTGCTCATCTGTTCTGGGATCCTAAGCAGCATCTTTTCCATAATTAAGACTAGCTCTATGGTACAGTACTTTGTACCATATGCATTCTGGACATATATGACTGGAAATACCATGTGATTACAAAAAAAGTTAAATTGAATAAGTAAATACAATGTTAAATTTCCTTTTGAAATATATTGGATCATGGTAATGCAGCTGTAGCTTGTTAGCACAAACACAAAGGCATTCCCATTAAGCAGCATGTTTGCATCTCTTCTACCTGCTCTCTGTGTCTTAGGAGTCTTCTGTTCAGGAGGAAGTGGAGATGATGGTGGAGAGCCTTCTGGATGTGCTGCTGCAGACGCTGCTGTCCATCATGAGCAAGTCTCACTCTGTGGAGACATCCAGAGGACAACGCTGTCCCCAGTGCACTGCCGAGATAACGGTAAGCTTCCACTCAATGTGCCTCTTTGACGTGCAATAAAAAAAAAACAGGTGGAATTTTGAGAATATTTTGAGTTGATTAACCTTTTTAAATATGTGTGCCCATGTCTGTCATCCTCTTTCGTGCAGGGGGAGTATGTTTCCTGTCTTCTCTCACTGCTCCGGCAGATGACAGAGATCCACTTTCACCATCTACTCAACAACTTCCATAGCAAGGAGGAGCTGAAGGTGAGAAGCTCTCTGAGTCACAGCGCCGAGCATGATTACAGCATTTTGCTGCGGCCTGCTTACTGCATACCTTGACTGCATACACTTTCTTAATATATTCCTTGGCAGGAGTTCCTGTTGAAGATCTTCTGCGTGTTCCGCAATCTGATGAAACTGACTATCTTCCCCCGAGACTGGAGTGTCATGAGGCTTCTAACTAGTCAGTGAGTCTGCTTTTCCATTTCTGTCATGCAGTCTTTGTCCCAGAGATGGTAAGGGAATACAGCCAACCATTAGATCAGACTCTCTTCAGATAATCCTGCTCTGAAGGTGACGCTTGTGTTGCAAATTTTTTCATCTAATTTTGGCAGCTACCTCGTTTTTGTAAGCTGACAGTGTAATGTTTGCTTTCTGCAGCATCATCGTGGTGACAACACAGTTCCTGTCTCCGGCGCTGCACAAGAACTTCTCAGAGGCAGATTTTGATTTCAAGGTGTGTGTCTGGCTAGCATTTAGGAAACCCACGACACCATGAAGCCACAACATATCTGATGCTTTTCCATAATTCACTTTCTGAAACTAGTGGCATTTATTTGCTTTTGTTTTTGTCTGTCGTGTGTGTTAGGTGTGGAACTCCTTTTTCAGCCTCACCGTGCTCTACATCAACCAGCCCAGTCTGCAGCTGGAGGCTCTTGGCCCGGCAAAGAGAAAGAAAGTCCTCGACAAGTAAGAAACTACCGTATATTCATTGTGTGCGTTCTTTCCAACACAGGTTAATGATTTATCCTAACTTTCTATACTTCACTCTCCACTCTTTTCTTTGTAGGTATGGAGATATGAGAGTGATGATGGCTTATGAGCTCTTCAGCATGTGGCAAAAATTAGGTGCGTCAGACAACAGCAACTCCACACCCTCCTCCCCACTTGCGTTTACATTTTTATGAAATTAACGAGAACAATGGCTCTTGTCTATGTAATCCAGGTGACAACAAGCCCCACTTCATCCCAGGAATGATGGGTCCCTTCCTTGGCGTCACCCTGGTACCTCAGACCGAGGTTCGAAATATTATGATCCCAATTTTCCATGATATGATGGATTGGGAGCAGAGAAAAAACGGCAACTTCAAACAGGTCATTATGACATCATTATGTAATGAGCTACAGATTGTGTGCCACTGCAGTTGTTGTGATAGATATGGACAGCTTTTTGTCACATAACATACCCACATCTTTTGGCTAAATGTGTGTGTGTGTGTGTGTGTGTGTGTGTGTGTAGGTGGAAGCAGAGCTGATGGATAAGCTGGACAGCATGGTGTCGGATGGGAAAGGCGATGATAATCATAGAGAGCTCTTCAGCCTTTTGTAAGCATCAAACCTGTGTTTAGTGAGCCTGTGAAGTGATGCTGCTCTCGTAGTATTTCCCTCTTAACATACTTCTCTGTGTTGTTTGGCTGTTCACACCCCAGGACCCAGCTGTTTGGTCCTTATCCAAGGTGAGCTGCAATGCCTTCACAGATAAGATTAAAAGACATTTTGATTCATATTTATTTACTTCCTGTGCTCGTCACCTTTAGTAACAACATCTTACTGTATTCTCTGCTGCAGCCTGCTGGAGAAGATAGAGCAGGAGACCTGGAGAGAGACGGGGATCTCATTCGTCACATCAGTCACAAGACTTGTTGAGCGATTACTGGATTACAGGTATGCAGAGATTAAGCTGCACATAATAGCACTAATGGTTTATGTCATGAAATTGCAGAGCAACGAGAAAAAATATCAATTTTTTTATGTTAAGGGACTGCATGAAAGGAGATGAGATGGAGAACAAGAAAATTGGTGGTTCCGTCAACCTTATGGTGAGACATTCACGACAGTGTTTTTAGTCTGGATTTTAGAAACGCATTTACGAATATTTCCACACATGGAAAAATATTTTAACCATTCTCTTTCTTTTAAATTCAACTCCAGAACTTCTACAAATCAGAGGTCAACAAGGAGGACATGTACATCCGTTACATCCACAAGCTGTGTGACCTGCATCTCCAAGCAGAGGACTTCACAGGTAATGGAGATACTGGGTCGTTTGTTGTGATGGTGCATGGTTTATGGCGTAGGCTTTCTTCCAGGTAAAGTGGTATTTGTATTTGCTGAGCACAGGTTTTATAGCTTTGCCAAACCAGACTATAGTGAAATTTTGGGCTGGCAGTGAGAAGCAACGGGTTTTTGCCTCACTTTTGCCCTGTTGCTTTGCATGTACTGTCTCCTTCCTTTCACTGGATTTTACCAATAGAGGCACCTGCGGAAAAAGTAGAGTAGATGCAGCAGAGAAAGGCTTATGGCTGCAGGAGAAAACATGATATGTAGAGCAGAATCGTGGCTGTATTTAGTTTGGTTAAAGGCCCACCCACACAGGTGATTTCACTTATTTTAGCAGATTAGACATCTTGTCAAGGTGTGGTCAGACCGTATTTCACCTCCCATTAATTTCTATGAAGAACAAGGTGAGACTTATTCACATCTGGTTGTGTTCAGTCTGATTGAACTCCTAAAATCAGAAGGCTCTCCAACGTCCAGCCAGTTTGAGAGAGAGAGGTGGGATTGACCTCTCCTTCAGGAAGTAATGATTGTTCATATTATAGTTTTATAACTGCATAGCAAAATAATACAAACAGCAGAGATGGAGGGATGCTGCTTGGCTGTCGTGAGCGCAAGGACAGTGAGAGAAAGATAAATTATAAGAAGCTGTGTAATTTACAACTTTGTGGACTGCTGCTCGACCCACGCTATTTTCCACCTGCTTATCGCCGTACCGCGAAGCGCCTGGTGCACCTTCAGGATTGTGTGGGCGTGTACAGACTGTGCTTGATCCTCGCTCTCCGGTTAATTTATGTTGCTCCCGTTAGGGCGGCACAAATGTTCATCATTAATCTTTATGATTCTTATTAGCACATGGAGCCCAGTGACCTCCCATGCTTCCCAGCATAGCGCCAGCCACCTTCAACCTGAGTAGAGGTCTAAGTAACCTAAAAAACGTGTGAGTGTGCAGAGCCTTTAAAGGTGATCGTTTCTGGCCTGGGTACCTTTTGTTTTGAGCAAAAAGTTCTCTGTAGATAATCAAAATATGTACAGTAGGTCTGCCCTCAGCATTCAAAAGAGAGTCTGGGGGCATCATCTTATGACAACTGGGGAAACTCCACCACAGCAGACAATTCCCTGTTCAGACACAGATAAGGAAGATAATAGATAAGAATATAGTATGATGAAAACAGAGACTTGCAAGGTAAATATCACAGTAGATTGGAGAGACACCCTTGACAGGTTAAATGTCAGATAGAGATGAAAATGTGCTGTTTTTTTAACACCTTTTTATGTTTCTTGTGATTCTGGCGTTTATATCAAATTTGTCTTTTATACGTTAGAAAACGGCAAAATTACTTATTTGGAGGATAACAGTAAATTTGAATCAGGTCTCGTAATGCCACTCTCACTCATGTAAACAGGAAATCAGGGGAAGCTGTCCGTTTATGTAATCGTGTAAACGGCTTAAGTGTTCTTGCTTTACTCACATTATTGGCAGTGGAGGCTTTATTGTGTGCATGTAAATGTAGCCAAATATGACTAATTAAATGCAACCTTATTCATCACCTACGTAAAACAAACAACAGGCAGCTGGCAAGATAATTGAAACACATTTTAGTGTTCTGCAGGGTTGGCTGTGATTGCACATGTTATTTTATTGTGTGAATCATTGTCTGCCTAAAAAAACTTTTTTATCTTCGAAGATGTGAATTCAACTTAGAAAGGGGCATCATTTGTCTTTGGTTTTATACTATGGATGAAATGGATTCATGTTGTTGTAAAACATGAGAAAACAGTGAAAAATGCCCATCACGATTTTCTAAAGCCCAAGGTGATGTCATCAAATTGCTTGTTTTGTTGGAGCAACACTCAAAAACCCAAAGATATTTAGTTTATTATCTCATAAGACAAAGAAAAGAAGCAAACAGCCAAGACTGTCAAATGTCTAAGGAACTATTTCAACATAACAGGAGTCACTAAAAGTGTGTTTTTATATGTCATTTCTCATTGAGACTTACTTACAGTTAGCTCTCAATAAAGTCAAATATCCTTTATGGCTGACTGAATAAACTCATGTCATACAAACACCAGTTTCCACAGTCTATCTTTTTATTTATGTATTTATTTTCAGAGCTCTGGTATGTCTCATATTCACAGTAAGCACCTTATATGTAACTATAATGAAAATACAGAAATATAGAGTAAAGACAAATGTCTCAAAATGACAAATGTCAATTAGAAATATTTAGAAATGAAAAATAATAAACTGTATTTCTCCTCCAACAATTTATTGTCCAACTATGGGTCTGATAACTTTACACAATGTTTTCAGAATCATGATTTTCATTTAAGGATTGAGCCTAAGCAACAGAGAGAAACTGTAATAGGGAATGAGAGCAGCTGATATAATTTCCACTGTGCAGGTGCACTTTGCACCTCTGGCCACCAATATACCAAAACATACTCACCATGCTCTGGGCAACTTGTGCCACTGACTGCGCTTTGTGTCATACGCCATCTGTTCACAAAAAAACTGGACCCAAAATGTCTGGAAGATAACAGCTCATCACTGTAGCCAGACTGTTTAACATCTGTAGCTTTACTAGATAGCAGATTATCACTATGATACACTTTTATTGTGGTGACCTTTGACCTGTCCTGTACCCCCTTGACAACAGAGGCAGCATTCACCCTGCTGCTGTACTGGGAGCTGCTGCAGTGGGAGGACCGGCCCCTGAGGGATTTCCTCCACTACCCCTGTCAGAGCGAGTGGCAACGCAAGGAGAACCTGAGTCGTAAAATCCTCCACTACTTCAACAAGGGCAAGGCAAGTGAATTTTTATAGCTTTACCTCTTACTCCTGTTTTGACTGTCTTCAAGCCAGTGCTTCAGGGGAATTTTAAAAGCCTATCATTTCTGACCTGCACCAGCCTTTGGCTGCGCTGCAACTGAAGCTCACGCAGTAAAACGTGAAAATGGTGGAAAGGCCACGTTAACTTTATGGTGATGGAACGGTATTAGTAGGTTTGTGCAGGACGAGTCACATCAAAACTAAATCAACTTAGATAAATGAAAGTCACATTAAGTTTTATAGCTTTTTTTAAATGTTTTTTTTTCAATGTTCAAGTGGCTGTTTGTTCTCATCTGCAGTGCAGCTGTTCCCAAACATAATTACATTTTGCCCTCATTAACATTGAGAGTGAGACAGAATCTTGTAGTCTTACTTATAATCTTCCTCAAAGTTTTTACCATGTTTTGCATCTTTTGCCAGCCGCCAGTTATTTTTATGGCTCTGGTATGATGTGTCCCTTTTCATTCTATAGACAAATGTATTTTTCAAAAAATGACTCTTTCTTGCACCCACTGAACTAGATTTATACAGAGGTGGAGACGTATTGAGATCCTTTACTTAAGTAAAAGTAGCAATGCCACAGTGTAAAAATACTACAGTATAAAAGTCTTAAATTCAAAATGTTACTAAAGTAAAAGTACAGTTAGTATTGGTAAAAAATTTACTTAAAGTAATAAATGTTACAAAATGCTGCCAAGAGTGTTATATTATTATACGTACGTATATTATAGTATTTGATTATTATTACTGATATACATTAACGTGTAAGGAGGACTTTAATGTTGTAGCTTGTGGAGGTGGAGCTTATTTGAACTACTTTATACACTGTTAAATATTATATATTCGGTATATATAATATATACGGTAGTTAAATATTTAACAGTGCTTCATATTTTACAAGCTGTAAAATCATAACTATAGCAAGATAAATGTAGTGAAATAAAAGTATAAAGTAGCATAAAATGGAAATGCTAAGTAAGTATCTCAATATGAATATTAGCTACTTGAGTAAATGTACAGTTACTTTCCACCGCAGGTTTGATAGCTGAAGCAACATCTTTTCTACAGTGTTGAGAGCATAACAAGAACTGTGGATTATCAAAATAAAATCACCTAATTGTCATTGCTTTGGCATATATCCTATATCATGGAAGAGTTTTCTGTATTAAAACAAACACTGAATATCATATAATATGAATACAAGCATGGAGCCTTTGTCCACACCACAGTACTACTCAGTGAGGGTCAGATGTCTGCTCAAATGTGATTTGCTTCCCAGAATCACTCCTCCCTGGCTGGTATTCATCCACAAAATTAAATTAGTTGACTGGTCTCCGTGCTTTGGAGAGGACAATGCCCTCTGGACTCTGGGAGCAGCTGAGAAGGAAATAAAAGTGGCCTCCCTCATTAACTCTGTGTCATCTCTAGTTTTTATTGCTGCTCTTGTACAGAAAAAACAAGCAGCCGTTCTGTACCTGTGGCATCCCCTGCCGTTACAATTCATCCGGGACAAATAGAAATCTATATGTGCTTAAAGAGCAACTTGCAGGTTGGCGACCCCAGTGAATTAATGGTGGGAAAATGATGTAGGAGCTGGACTTTGAAAAAGATATATCTATATATATTCAGTCATTTCCTTTTTACTGCACACTCAAGAATCCATTCACTCATTACAACATTAAATTGCAGAGATGTCATTTTTTATTTTGAAAACTCAAGTAAGAGTGTAGAACATGTAGTCAGTTATATTATTTTATTGGAAAAATTCTTTATAGTTTCTCCCAGTTTCTTCTCCTTTAAACATGAATAGTTTTCTCTGCTAAATGTGTTAAAATTACACAACAACAATAATTTTTGGAGTAATTGTTTTTCTTTTTTTTTTAAATTAATATAACCTATTTTCAATTATTATGGTGTTTATATTTTTAACTTATGTTTTTAACTTATGAGTTACCTTAAATACCTTACACAGTATCTGACATTTCTTGTCATCACCTTGTCATTGTTGTTTGTTAATGTGGTGACATTAATAAAGTTTTGTGGAAAAAAAATAGGTCAAGTTTATCAATAATAAATATCTTTGCCAATGTCAGTTTTGATAATAACCTTTATGTATTAAGCACCTTTTAAAACTATGTTACAAAGTGCTGTAGATAGGAAAAACAAAATGAAAACAAATCTGCACCACAATTGAATAAAATCCAGCAAATAAAAGTAAAGAGAATAAACGCCTACTTTTCCCCCTGAATTTCTGCCCATATGTCGTGTAAAACATAAATAATCATCTCAATGAAACATAAAGTACAAATTCATTAAGAAATTCAACCTGCAAATTGCTTTTTTTTTAAGTGTTATTGGTAGAGGCTGGTCATTACTGGAGAATTTAAAGTAAACAGAGATGCATGTTGATGTACAAACAACTTCCTGGAAAGAAAATAAAAAAAGAACAGAAAGAAAGCCCGACACCAGATTGACCTCTTTGCAGTGATCACACACATTTTGAAGCTATATTGAATTCCAAATATGATATTCCTGCTTTTCACTCTGACCTTTGGAATATAAATACAGCTCAGTAGGCAAACATGTCTCGTATAGACTCTTATGAAGTTTTTTTTTTTCCTACTTTCAAATGATGATGCCTCTTCAGGCTCGAATATATCTAGAGTGATAAATTAAGCTTTAATGATTTCTTCCATTCACTCCGTATCTCATCTATATATGACTTTGCAGTGCTGGGAATATGGAATCTCGCTCTGCCGGGAGCTGGCTTTCCAGTACGAGACTTTATATGATTATCAGAGCCTCAGCTGGATACGGGTAAGTAACGTCTTGCGTGCTTCCTGTTTCTGTTGTTATTATCAAACGAGCATCCTCTGTGATGCTGGGAGGTGAGATTTTTCAGCTCCCACTTTCATTGTCATCCTCTTATGCAGCGTGAAGTGCGTACGGCGTCAAACACAATGTCCTAATTACCTGTGCACGCCCACACTCATCAGGAAATGCAGAGGATTCAGTAATGTGTGTGATTAAATCATTATTCATCATGACTCTTTTGCATGTTTATCATTCTGTGACAGAAAATGGAGGCAGCGTACTATGACAACATCATCGAGCAGCAGAGGATTGAACCAGAGTTCTTCCGAATGGGCTTCTATGGCAGGAAGTTTCCTTTCTTCCTCAGGGTAAGACTTATTTAATCTAGTCTCATCTTGTCTGTCCTGACACAGTTATGATTGTGCTGATGCGGACAGCTGCACTGCTCCTTCATGCTTCAGCAGGAGACAATGTCAGCTGCAGTAGCTTGTGCAAGACAGAAAGCCGGGATGGGAAGCGGATGTTGAAAATAAAGACTAAAACCTGATTAACTGTAAATCTAGCCATGGAGTGATGCTGAATCCATTCCTAGCAGCCTAGTGCAATTCTTAAGTACCTGTATGTTATGTACAGTGTAGTAAGTTGAATCAGTTTAGCACATTGGGGCCTCTAGTTTGTATGTGATATATTGGTATGAGCTGGCACAAAGATCAGCGGCGGGATGATGTGCTAAATAACACGACTAAAAAAAAGGTGGGGCTGATTAAAAATTAGCTATTGATAACATGAATCTCACCATAGTCTCAATCTCATTTCATTTAGTGGCTTATTTAACCAATTCCAGTTTTCATGTGCAGAAAGATAATAAGCCTGAATGTGAAATTTGTTATTGATTATGCCTAATATATTTCATTAAAGTGTCTATAATCAATATTTTTATAATAACAATGTATTAAAAGGCCAAAAAAAATCAGCTATTGCAGGTTTAAGGCAGCAGGAGATGTGTTATATTATTCAGCAAGATAAAATAATAAATCCAGAGCACTAGTTCATTTATTAGTTTCTAGTTCAACAGAGGCCTCAGAGTCACGTGCAACAGTTTCTCATCAGCATGTCACTGTCAGTCTTGAATTAATCCAGCCGTTGTCAACCCTTTTCTGCAGAACAAAGAGTTTGTCTGTCGCGGTTATGACTACGAACGGCTCGAGGACTTCCAGCAAAGGATGCTGGGGGAATTTCCACAAGCCATCGCCATGCAGCATCCCAACCAACCTGACGACACCATCCTGCAGAGTGACGCTCAGTGTATCCTACTCAGCTTACAGGGCTAAAACTAACAATTGTTTTCATTACAAATTAATTTATAGTTTATTTTGTCTGTTAAGACTGTTGGTCTAAACAGTCTAAAACCCAAAGATATTCAATTTCTAAATAAATAAAATCAAATCCTCACATTTGAGAAGGTGGAACCAGTGAATATTTGGCCTTTTTTCTTGATGAATGAACGATTAATCGATTATTAAAATAGTTGACAATGAATTTTCTTTAGATCGATTAACTAACTAATTGTTTCAGCATTACAGCTTACACTGTATTGCTTATGTATGAATTAGAGATTGTTACAGATCAAATAGGAACACTGTTGAGGTTGATTTCCAACGTCAGACTGTGAGAGCAAACACTCTCTGTAAAGCATTTCCTTTGAGTCTCCATCCTGCTCTTCCTCCTCTGTGAATATGCATGTCTGTCTGTCTGTCTGTCTGTCTGTCTGTCATTTCCTTGACACTTTGGCTTCTAGACTTGCAGATCTATGCGGTGACTCCAGTGTCAGACATCTCTGATGTGCCTCAGCTGGAGCGTGTGCCTGAGAGAATCAAGAGCTTCTACCGCATAAACAATGTCAGCCGCTTCCACTATGACAGGCCTTTCCACAAGGGGCCCAAGGACCGCGAGAATGAGTTCAGGGTACGGTGAGCCAGCAGTGCCACTCTCCATTTCTGCCTCACAGTTTAGTGTTTTTACACCACACACACCAATACTGAATTCAGATGTAACACTAGTTAGAAACATGAAATGGAGCAAACTCTGTGCAAACTGCAGTTAGATTCATGCAGTGATTTTTTCTAAATACAACAAGCCTTTCAATGCAAGTCAAGTCAAGTCAATTTTATTTATACAGCCCAATATCACAAATCACAACCTTTATCCTTAGACCCTTAGGTTTTCTCATCAGAACCTAGTCTCATAAGGAAACACTCCCCCCCCAAAAACCTTTAATGGGGGAAAAATGGAAGAAACCTCAGGAAGAGCAACAGAGGAGGGATTCCTCTTCCAGGATGGACAGACAAAGTACAGTATGGACGATCAGGATGACAAAATAAATAGATAGATTGTAAACGTATATGAAGAATATTGATCTTCAGGTGTCGCCAAACAAATAGGACCTCCTCTCTGCCATGGAAACCTGGAAAGAGGATACACTACACGAACAAAAGAATAAGCTCAAGCACACCATTCCCACAGATAGGAGCAAGGAGACAGATGCAAAGAGGGCGAGAGAGACAAGGACAACATGTACACAAGGGAGAGAGAGAGAGACAAGAGGAATGACGCACCGACAGCCAGAGGAGAGAGAGAGGTCCTGAGAGAAAAGAGAGGACAAGGAGAGAGAGAGAGAGCACACAGCTTGGACTCTCATGTGCTGGTGGGACATAAAACAAACTGAGGGTTAGAGAGATGATGTGGTTTTCAGAAAGTTTACAGTATTCTCGTCAATAGGACAAACATGAACTATAAGTACTAGGCTTAATAGATTCATTGAGACTGAGGGGAATATAAGGTTTAAGGAGATTGGACAGATATGAAGGGGCCCATTTACAATTTTGTAAGTCACCACATGCACCTTAAAGTCTGATCTGAGCCAGTGAAGCGAAGCTAAAATTGGTGTAACATGGTAAGATTTTCGGGCACGCCTGACAACACAACATTACAATAATCAAGTCTGGATGAAACAAAGGTGTGAATTAGAGTCTCTGCATCAGCTACGGACATAAAAGACCTAATTTGAGCTATGTTGCATTGGTGAAAAAAGGCAGTCTTGGTGATTTCTTTAATGTGCTGATCAAAAGAGAGGATAGGATCAAACAACAAGACTCTTGGCTGTCAAACTTTCACCACAGATTTATCTGATACATTTTTTCAGTCATTTGAAAGTCACATCTGGTGAGATGTACGTCACTGTGATGTCGGGGGGGTCAGAATAACACAGGCAATACAATACAATCACATACACTCACATGATTCTTGAGGCATTTCTCCATGGCACATTAGATCCTCTGTAGGTAGTAAGTTGCCTCAGGTTTTGTTGAAAACTTCAAATTGTGATTGTGATTTTAGTTATTCACCCTAAAATGACTTTCTTGTGTAGCAGCCTTTGTGATTTCTAACTCACAGTAGTCGCTGCCTGAACCGCAGGTGCATTAGTCATAAACACTGCAAAATGATGTAATGTGGCAAGAGCAGAAGTTTCCAAAATCATGACGCTATAAGGCAGAGACAGAAAACTGCATTAGCACAAAGGATTTCACCATCAAATTGAATAAATATATAGATAGTCTAAAAAAACAACCAACTGCAGCTACTGTATTTACTGCAGGATTCTATTGTATTTAAGGCTACAACTAATGATTATTTTCATTATTGATTAATCTGTCAGTAATTTTGAAAAAGGCCCATAACAATTTTCCAGAGCCCATGAAAATGTCCTCAAATAACTTGGCATGATAACTCAAGAACATTGAGTAATTTCGTTTTTGTCCAGCTAACAGTCCAAAACTAAATTATTTACAATTTACAATAATATAAAACACAAAAGCAGCAAATCTTGAAACAATGGATGTTACAGTTTTAATTTTCTGTCGATCGACTAATCGATTCAACTTTTCACCTTTGTTGTAATGCAAGTTTTTTTTTTTTTTTTGGTCACTCTACTCACCCTCCTGTATCTAGTACAAGTACATCTAACAGTGATTAAAAAAAAAAAAAACTACAACCTGCAGGGCTTTAGAGACTTGGACCAGACATGATACTGTGCTGTAGTTTCCTCTGACACAGTAACCTAAATTTGGAATCAAACCACAGCAGGGCTTTTCTGAACTGACCTACATGCTACACTGAAACACTGTTTTGAGGTATCATTTTTTTCCTGCCTGGTTATTCATCTCTTGCACACAGTCAGTTCTCCACTAGACCTTCATGATGTCACCAGATGTGGTTGATAGTAGACTGCATAACCTGTGTCCTCTGTCTCCATGTTCAACAGAGTCTGTGGATTGAGAGAACAACCCTGATCCTCTCCCGTCCTCTCCCCGGGATCTCCCGCTGGGCGGAGGTGGAGAGAAGAGAAGTGGTGAGGAGCTAAAACATTCATTCTCTATCATCTTATACTGTGCATGCTGCCTCCTGAGGGATGCTAGACAGTTTTCGCAAGCTCTCACCTTGGTAGCCAAGCTTCTGAGGGAGTATGTTAGATCGGCAAGCGTGAGGTTTGTCATGGATTCAGGTGAATGTGTATATTTTTTTCCAGGTGGAGGTGAGCCCTCTGGAGAATGCAATATATGTGGTGGAGAATAAGACCCAAGAGCTGCGGACTCTGATCAGCCAGTACCAACACAGACAGCATCATGGCAACATCAACCCGCTCAGCATGTGCCTAAATGGGGTCATAGATGCTGCCGTGAACGGAGGCATCGCCAGATATCAGGAGGTAGAGAGAAACGAATGTGTGGATTTATTGAATTTGATTTATGAATTGAATTGGCGTTGTGAGAGATCCTCATCTTTTGACTCATCCTCTTCCACAACAGGCCTTCTTTGATAAGGACTATATCAGCAGTCACCCAGAGGATACAGAGAGGATCACACATCTGAAGGATTTGATGCAGGAACAGGTCAGACTGAGATTTGAATTTCATCATATGCGGAACTGCTGGTTAAACAGACTCACATGATAATGGTGTAAACATCCTCTTCGGTGCTTTTCAATCTGATTTTCCGTAACAGGTGCACATTCTCGGAGTGGGGCTGGCTGTTCACGAGAAGCTGGTGCATCCAGAGATGCGTCCCCTGCACAAAAAGCTTGTAGACCAGTTCCACATGATGAGGACAGGTTTACATCATGTGAGTAGTCCCACATGTGGCTCAGTTTTTCACGTTTCTGTTTGAGGCGTGTTCATTTTTCTTCTGGCTGACAAACAGGAACATTGTCGCTTTTTGCAGAGAGAGTCTGTTTCCATGTGTGTGATAAAGTGTTTGAATGCGTGTGTGGGCAGTGTAAATATTCAGAGCAGTATATGGTTGGGTCCCAGCAGGGTGTGCCCGGTGTGGATCGATTCGGCCCTGCAGGCTGCCAAGGCGTCAACTCTCCCAGAGGCATCCTCTCCTCCCACAGCCACATGAGCCCTGAGAGTGTGCGCCTCATACACAGACACAGGTCAGTCAGTCACACACACACACACAGAGGTACATCTGTAACTACAGCCCAAACCTTCACCACCCAAATTGTACTGCAACCCAAAATTGACAATGAGAAGTGTGGTCAGCCTTTAAAGAATGTTCAAACTTAGAAGAAAGTCTTTTAACTCCATACATCAATTTTCTAAACTGATCATCATGTTCAGGGTCACCTGGGGCCGAAGCCTATCCCAGCATGCACTGGGCGAGAGGTCGCCACTGTACCACAGGACTAAGACATATAACTAAACACCTTCACACAAGAATTAGCAGGTCTTAATTAGAGTTGCAGCCCCACCGGGCCATTCAGGCTCATAAGATGGATGTATGGTACATTAAAACATTGCCTGGAGCAATTTCACTACTTTAACCAGTAAATATATTAGAATCTAAAGCTCTGATAGGTCAATGATTCAAATCCAAAATGCCGTATGAACTAAACTCTTTAACTTAACCCCAAGTGTAACCACTATAACACCACAGGATTAGTAAGAATGTTCTCTTTTCCCCAAAATGTTTGAAAACTGGTACACACAGAGACACACACACATTCATGAACACACAGTCTTTTACAGTCTCCAGCATTGTCTCTGTCCTGCAGCCCTCTGAACCTTCAGGGTTCGATCCGTCACTCGTCCTCCTCCCTGTCCTCTCACACATCGAGCGAGGCAGGAAACCTCGTCATAATGACCGACGGCCTGATGGGGGAGCACCCCGAGGAGGCATTACACATGCAGGTAAGGCTTGAAATAAAAGCACACGCTGGCATGAATGTAGTGGAAATGGTATGAATTTGTATTGACCTCACATGAAAACTGGTCTTTTCAGGATGTGAAACATTATATAATACTCGTATAATTACTTTTGTGATTATCAACATCAACTTTATCAACTTTAATCATTTGTTTCCTGTATGATAGATAAAATACAAAAAGATGTTATATTTAGAATATATTTTGTTTTGCAGCCTAGCCCCTCCTCCTCCAGCCTGAGCTCAATCCGCTCCAACTCTTCTCAGATTATTAACTCTGCTCCCTCCAGTGCCAGAGGTAAGTAACACAGCCGCAGAAAGTCACACCAGAGATGGACACAGAGACTGAAATTACCATATACACATCACAATTTCTATATCTGTGTGTAAAATATGTCTTTATGAAGGTTTTTCAATCACAGATGCTTGAGAATTAGAAAATATCTTGCATAGATATCTCATAAATTATATGTAGAACATACCAGGACACAAAATACCTGCATTTCTAGGACGACAAGACATCTCTGTTACATACAATGAGGTTGCTGCAAGTAGAAATACTAAATTTTCCGTGTCTTTTCTGTGTCCAGGGTCTCCGTCCTTGCCTGATAAGGCCAAACACAACCGGGAAGTGATGATACTGTTGCCGTCTCATCGTGAGAGGGTCAACAACTCCATGTACTACAACATGGCAGAGAATGGGCAGGTAGGACAGATCTACAGCACCATGATGGTGTATCAATGTGCAAAGCATACCAGGTGCAAAATGTGTTTATAATCATTACACACACTCTGTTGCTTTTTACAGAACAACCACATGCAGCGTGCCTTACTTCAGCAAGTTAGCCCCTGTAAGCCGTGTGCCGATCCTCACATGAATCTACCAGAGAAAGGTAACACACAAACCGGTTGTAGTGTTCGGTATTGTGTACATGAGATGAGAGTATCACAGCGTGTGTTGACATGCTTATGCATTCCCTCCTGCAGTCTTTCCTAATGCTCCCAGCAGCTGGAGTCTGGATGGAGAGAACAGGGAGCAGGTGTCCTACATGCCAACTTCTACTGGAGGGGTCATCATGCCCCCTGTCCCACCCAGGTCCTTCCCACCAGGTACTTCCTCCTTTTACTTCACATTCATGGCTTTTCACTTGCAGCTGCCAACTTGCTAATTGGCCCAGCTGATTGTCAGTGAGAGTAGGCTGGCTTTTTCATTTCTATTTAAGGCCTTTACTTAAGAGCTTTTTAAGCAATGTATAAATTAATCATCTCCTCACTTTGCAGGACACTTCCTGATGCACTGTGATGCGTTTCACCACCAGAACAGCGACCCTCCCCCTGCCCTGCCTGTCCGTTCACTGCGAAAGGTACAGCCATCAGAGCAAATTTTTGGTTTCGCTATATTATGCATATTTCTTGCATATTTGTCCGTTTTGGGCAAGAAGTAGTTATAACTTTAATTCCTGGAACATGTTTTGGCAACCACTTTTGGATCGGACATAGAAGTTATGTGCAATTGGTTTTGGTTTATGGTTTTACTGTGCAGTGGTGGAAGAAGTACCCAGATCCTTTACTGAAGTGAAAGTACCAATACAACTATCTAAAAATACTCCATTACAAGTAAAAGTAAAACTCTACCTCCTGATATCTGCACAAGTTAAAGTGCAATCAAAATCGTAATTAAGTAAAAAGTACTTAAAGTTTCAAAAGTAAAAGTACTCATTCTGCAGAAATATGTCTCCTGTGACTGATATATTATTATATATGACATTATTAGATTGTTATACTGATGCATCAATGTGTAAGCAGCATTTTACTGTTGTAGCTGGTCCTGGTGGAGCAGTTTTACCTACTTTATGTACATTTAGGTAGTTTAGTCCAGAGGTTCCACAACTAAAGTGCCTGACGATAAATCTGAGGGGTTGTGACATGACTAATACTGCAGGAAAGAAGAATAAAACTAAGATAGGTTTTAACTTTTCTATAACGTTTTCTTTTTTTCATAAAATATTGGATAATTTTACCTCTTTAGTCTCAATGGCCTCAAACAGTTATTTAAATAATAAACTGATAGCTAACTTATAGACATCTGAAACGTGATAAGACACTGCTTTTTTGTGAGAGGTCACAAACCATAAAGGTTGGGAACCACTTTGTTAAGCTTTAACAATGTGTGTTGTATTTTATAAGCTTATCGTGTAATTGTTTTATGTAAATTATTAATATGAAATGTATCTAGTAACTATTTAGTGTAGAAGTATGAGTAGAAGTATGAAGTAGCAGAAAATGGAAATACTCTAGTAAAGTGCAAGTACCTCAAAATTATACTTAAGTACAGTACATGAGTAAATGTACTCACTTACTTTCCAGCACTGTTTCATATTCAGTTGGTTGACGCCACTGAATTTTGCACAGACGGCTGCAGACTATAGTTGAGAGCCAAACTGTGCCTCTATCTATTCTTCCTCCCACTTTTCCTCCTCCTTATCCGCCTCCTCATCCTCCTGCTCTTTCCTTTTCATTCTTCTCTTCCCCTTGTTCCTTCTTTTTTTAAATGTACATGAATGTCTCATGTAGATACGATGCTGAAATTGTAATCTTAGCTTTGGAAAACACATTTTGAATTTCTTCGAAATGAGATTTTCAATCTTTTGTCATGTTAACCCTGCCTTCACAGAAGCTCCTATTTCCCAAGTTGTCAACTCCCACACACTGTCTTCACTTACAGTCAGTTTATTAAATATACACTATTGCAACGCCTGATGATTGAGTGTAGGCACAGTATTTTTTTTCACTCTAGCAGTCAAGTCATAATTACAAAGCCATTACAATGCCTCAGTGTTTGAAATACTGACTTTGTCAGAATGATGAAGTAGTTGTTGACTCTTTATCTTCTTTTATTTGCAACTTGTATTTCCAATATTTCTGACAGCATGTGAGTAAAATTTTTTGTTTGTTGTGACAACACTCAACACTGTCTCTCTGACTCTTTCTCTCGCCAGTCTCCTCTCCACCCGATCCCTGGCTCCCCCACCAGTCCTCAGTCAGCTTTGGGTGGCAGTAACTCCACCCTGTCAGGCAGCGCCAGCAGTGGTGTTTCCTCTCTGAGTGAGAGTAACTTCGGAGGCCAGTATCCAGACCCCGGCCCCATCAGGAACGATGCCTTGGAGCCTCTTCCCAGCCACCTGTGGTCCCCCCCTGACGAGTACCTGGCCTCTCCCTACCTGCACATCCACTACGGCGGACCAGAGATCGACTCCGTGGACCCGGTCCGCCCCTTCCACTACCGCAGCCCCGCCTCGCACCCGCACACCCACCCACATCCTCACGCTCACGCCCACCCTGGGCTGGACAGCCACTCCCACGGGCCACCTCCTCACCACCACGCTCCCACTCACGGCCCTCACCACATCCCTTACCGCAGGCCTCAGCCTCCTGCCGTGCCACCTAAACCCTACCTGAGAGAGGGCTGCATCCCTGAAGAGGACCTGCCGCCTCAGCCCATCCCGCTGCCCCGCAGGATCTTCCACTCCCCTCACGGCCACAGGGAGGACCAGGGGAAACACCCCTGGGAGCAGTGCATCAGCGAGGAGCACGAGGAGACGCAGTGATGAGGAGGCTCCAGCTACATTTCAGTTAGAGCTTTCTTCTCCTTGTCTTCTTCCCTTCATTTGCACTGAGTTAAAGGAGCACTAATAGAAAGAGTCTTATGTGAAGCAGTCGAGTGTGTTCAGTTGACCCATCTCGCTCTGTGATTTCATTTCAGTGCACATGAAGGAAAGAAAAGAAGGAGCGAACCTCGATGAAACCTACAGAAACTACAGGCACAACTGCCGTCACTGCTCCGTGTGGCCTCTTAGATATAATTAAAAGAAAATGATCTGTTGAACAATAAGACAGATCAACTTTGTTCAGAAATTGATATTGATTGTACACACTTGTACAACTCGTCTGTGAGCATGTTTTTTCATTTGAGAATAATACGACAACAGTTTTGTGAAATATGACGACCACGATCATAACCAACATGATCCCAGGTGCAGTATAAGCTCTGAACTCCCTTGATTTTGCTTTTCATGTCATTTCAACAAAACGAGGCAACGACAGAAGGTTGTTATTCACAGTGAAGTGACTTCTCTGCTTTAAATGCTTCATATATATGAATTCTTATTTTGATAAATAAATACATAATACAAAATACATTATAGTGTTTTCAAAGGCTTATGTCCATTATGTTTTTCAAAACACTGTTAAGTGCTCCTTAATAGTGAATCATATCAAATGGCGCACTCTAATACGTGTTGCTGCCGGGCTCTAAGGTTGGACCTGCAGCTCTCCTCTTGGACCGGCATCTCAAGGGACAAACATGAACTTCAGTCACTGACGATTTCCCGTCCGTACCACGCGTATGGAAACCTACGTGAATGTATTCAGAAGAGATGTTCTATTTGTGTTGCACAAGCTGCAATGCTGGTTTTTGTTGAAGTGCTTTAAGTTCAGTCTATGTTGAAGAAGTCTCTATTTGTCTCTTTTGTGTGACAAAGATATCTCGAGAGAAATGAGAGCGTTCGGCAGACTGAGCCCAAGCTGAGGACAATGACAGACAGGTCCCACACCTGTCGTGTTTCATGTTCACGGTGAATGAAGAAGGGATGGAACGAGGACTCTCCACACCTCAACCACCTGCTGGACTCTGAAACACCAACACCATTCTCTCTCTCTTTCTCCCTCCATCTTTTTCCTTCTCTGTATGGTTGTCAGGCCATATTAAGCAGTGAGGGCCGAACTTGGACAGCTGCAGTGGCATTGCGTTGCATCTGATGACACTGTCTAGACCCCCGCTCGCTGAGTGGCCAGTCGATGAGTCCACTCAGACAGTGTTGGAGTCGCCTATCTGCCTTAAGTGCACTCAAATGCAGTTTGACCTCTCACACGGACTGTGAGAAGCTCATTTAGCGGCAGCCGCTCTCCTTTTCATTCTGTTCACTATACACTCCCTGAAGGAAAAAAAAAAGATATCTACTTAGTGATGTTTTTGTATGGTTTCGTCCCGCTTTGGTTTCAGATTGTTGTTTGGTTTGTAGCGCTAATATTTCTTATTCTGCCTGCGGCTCTTTCTCAATCACCTTCTGTTGTGTGAAAACTAATGATGTGTTTCAGAAGAACGCCGAAGCCCGGACTGAGAGAGAGGTTTACTTTTTGTGGAGCAGAAGAACAGCGCTGTTTATTGCGATGTAGTGGGTTGGGAGGATATAGCTAATATTTTAACAATTACTTGTTTTCCTGGTTGTTTTTTTGCAGGTGGATGCTTTGTGTTACCGTACATCAAGTTGTCAGCTGACTAGACAACATCTATTTTTGTATGTGAGATCATCAGTTGTGTGAACACATTTCAGAAACCGTACCGAGACAGAAGGCCCAGGTACTGCATAAGCTGCTGTACTTTGTATGGAGATGGACCTGAGGTTAGATATATACAGTATGTGAGTATCTCCTGTGAGCTTGATGGCGTTGAGGATAACTGGTGACTGAAGTGATACTCAAAATATAGGTACAATAGAATTTTTCAATGTAAATTCTGTTATTGTACATACAGCAGTATTGTGAAATATTTTTGAGAATTATTGCAGACGCCCCAAAAAGGTTTATTGTTGTTTTGTGTATATACATGTACTCCAGAGATCAATGTAATTGATAAATATCTATAATCAGTGTTTGAAAAAGGACAAATCCATTAGACTGTGGCTGTCTCCACCGTTCTTGACTTTGAGTCTTCTCATATAAATACTTTATACACTTTTCAATGTGCTTTCCTGTACATATGGTGTTAGCATGATCAAACAGTGTTTGGTTGTAAAAGTGGTTTTCCTACTCCCATAACTGCTGTGTTATGGAATTCATTAACGATGCCAAACA
Source organism: Macquaria ambigua (assembly GCA_008360985.2). Lineage (NCBI taxonomy): Eukaryota > Metazoa > Chordata > Actinopteri > Centrarchiformes > Percichthyidae > Macquaria > Macquaria ambigua. Next base: position 5,311 of record VMKM01000565.1, on the reverse strand, counting down.
TTAAAGACAATCTTTTATCAGCTCTAACTCTTCCTCCTTACCTTTGCTGTGCTGTGATTTGGTGGAGCAGTATGTCAAGTCGACAGTAGAGGGCGCTGTTTGTCGTGAAAATACATGAATCAGACACCAAGTGGTGAGAATACAGACAGTGTTTGTAGTGCTTGAACTGTTTTCTGAGTGTGTGTGTGTGTGTGTGTGTGTGTGTGAGCATGTATCACTCATGTTGTAGGGACATAAATCTGTTTACACGGTCACATTGTGGGGACTCGCCTTCCTTTTGGGGACAAAAACGCAAGTCCCCATAACGTAAATCATTCAATTTTAGGGAGAATACTTGGTTTAAGGTTAGGGTAGTGTGAAAGATGTTGCTCATAATGATAAACCTACAGAGAATTAAAACCTGAATCTGTAGCTTCACTCGGCTTTACTGAGCTTTATAACAAGTTTCAGCTCATTGTTTAGCTGTTCGGCCCACAACTTTACTGTTTCAGTTAACTCTCATTGTTCTCATAGTGTTGTTTTTGGCCGCAGCAGGCAGCTGTTTTCAGAGGAAAAGCTCTAAAAACCCACTGTACACTACCTGCTCAGCACCAGACAGACACAGTTAGAGACTAGATGGTGAACATAGTGGAGCATTTAGCAGCTAAAGAGCCAGATATTTCCCTCAGGAGTTGGTAGAGACCAAAAACAGAACTAAAAGGGAGTTACTGGTGAACTTACATTCACAAGTTGGCAAGAAACACGACTCCAAATGAATGATAATGTTGCTCTGTAACTGCTGGATGAGTAAACTAGCAAGTGTTTGCTAACAAGTTTGCCATATCAACTTAAAAGGTGACGATATGTTAATGCAGTGTTCACAACTTGTTTCTGCTGCCCCCAAGTGGCCAAAAAAATCAGTTATTGCAGGTTTAATTAAAAGTAGAACTATGAAATTATGCCACAAGTAAAAGTCCTGCATTTGAAATTTGACTCAAGTAAAAGTGCAGAAGTATTAGCAGCAAAATGTACTTAAAAAGTACAATATATCCTTAAAAATAAAATAGCCTAAAATGGAGTAAGTACCTTTAAATTGTTCTTAAATGCAGTACTAGAGCAAATGTACTTAGTTACATTCCACCACTGGTGTGCTTGAAGTGTGTGTGTGTGTGTGTGTGTGTGTGTGTGTGTGAAGACAACAGCATGTCACACAACCCCTGGGTCCACCACAGAAGAAAATAAAAAAAAGAAAACTCTTCAGTTGCCGTGACAGCTAAGGTCCCTGCTCTCACCAGCTCAAGCGTCACACTGTCACATCCTACTTTGATATTCAAAAGCAACATATCTTTTTATTTGATATATGGTAATGCAGCTGGAATTAAAGTGAAGTTTTATTTGTTCATATAAAGAAAAAAAAAACCCAATGTGGTCTGTGTTATGAATAAATGTAAGGATTTGCTTCAAAGTCAGTTTACACCATCTCAGTAACGAGCAGTGATGTGTGGCCTACAGGTGGCACAAGAGACCCATTAAGTATAACTGTGCAGGAATAATCATCTAATCTGTATGTAAATACAGTATAGCATGTTAAAAATCATCATCAAAGTAGAACTGCTATATTGACAGTACATTCAAAAAGGTAAAGAATGATATTTTAGCTCATTCGGTAGCATTTTGGCTGATCTGTTTATTTCCCTTTCTTTAATGTTAAAACATTCAATTATTGTTGGATTCAGCAGCAGATAGATAGATAGATAGATAGATAGACAGACAGACAGACAGACAGGCAGGCAGGCAGGCAGACAGACAGACAGACAGACAGACAGATAGATAGATAGATAGATAGATAGACAGATAGAAGGTATTTCATGGCCAAAAGATCATAAAAGAAAATCAAAAATCTCTTTTGGCCTTGCCGCTCGATGGACTTCAGCTGAATAACACTGAAGTTGTAGGCGTAGTCATGTGTGTCTGTTTGAAAGCAAATGTCTTTGCTAACAATGAGGACTGTGCACTCTCAGTGTATCACATATCCACTATGCAGTCACAGAAAAAAAAAAAAAGAGAAGAGTTAGGATGAAAGGATCCTAGCTGCCTCTCCAGAGGATGATGATGCTGTGGTGCATGCTGATGCAGATACTGAATTTCATTTTTACAGCATCACTGTGGCTCCTCTCAGTTTTTGCATTTCTCTCTCTCTCTCTCTCTCTCTCTCTCTCTCTGTGCCCTTTTATTTCTTCCTCACAAACTGTCTTAAAGTCTCACTGTATTTTGTCTTAAGGGACTTACAGTGAGTGAATTCAGTATAATAATGTGCTCTCAGAGAGCAGAGAAGTATGTGATTCTGTATCTGTTAATGTTTTTTTTTTTTTTTTTTGCTTTGTGCACACTTGCACACATGCATGTCAGTGCATTGCTTGACATGCAGGCAGAGCTCTTACCCCTCTTCTGGGGTTGCACTGTCTCAGTCTGCTGTTATTGTTTGGGGCACAAGAGAACAATGATATGAAAAGCATCTCTCAGCAACTGGAATGACAAGCTGCCATCCAGCCTGTGTTTGGAAGAAAACAAAAATAACCTGGATCTGGCATTGCATCTCTTTGTGTGCACAGTTTCCTTTTGAATGTGTGTTCTCTTGCTGCTATATTAATTTGACATTGATTTGGTCCAAATGCTGTGCCTGCTGTGAAGCAAATGAACACACTGACAATGTTTTGTGCACCGGTGTGCTACAAATAAAGATAAAAACTAGGAGACAAATACATCAGGAAACAAAGGCTTTTAATAAATGAAACAATACTAATAAATAAAGATTAAACAAGTTGCACATTCAAAATAAAATCCAACAAAATGAACATAACACTGAACAGTAAAGTACAGTACCATAGCACAGATTATTAAAAAAAACAAAATCCCCCCTCCCAGACATTTACAAATTTTCTTAAAAACTTCAAGAGGCAAACATAGACATTGTATAAAAGCATCATAGTAGAGCGTTTGTCATCTGAGTATAATTTACAAATTTATTGAAGGATAAATACTTATAGCTGATCTCTAACTTGAGACACACATGTGAAAACTGTTATTTAAACATGTGTTTCTCAGGTGAGGTTCCAGCCCTTTTTTTAGTGATCAATAACAGTGATGAGGTGACGATGAAAGCAGTCCATCAATTCATGGGAAACTCACAAATTATCTATAACCGTAAATAACTTTTAATAGCTTTATCCACATCTCCATTGGTCTCTTCTCTGTTGGTGCGTCATAGAATAAAAGTCAAGAGCATCTCTGCCAGCGGATATGGCTACATCGGGCGTTTGTGGAAGAACACTGCAGCTGTCCTTCATCTGACTCTCCAGACATAGGGCTCAGAGGCTGCATCAGTAGGGAGCAAACTTCTGTCTCTCTGGCTTTTTGATGCAGTTGGCTGAGGAGATTTTGGCGGTGTAGGCGGCCAGAGTGGTGTGGGAGGGCGCTGCAGTGACGGCGACGGTGGGGGCGGGGCTGGACAGAGTCAGAAAGGGGACGGACTTCACCCCCAGCAGGCCGGAGAGGGGCATGGCGCCGTACGGGGTGCCCAGCATATGAGCCGGGGTCAGGGCGCCCATGGTGGCCAGGGTGGGTGCGGGGGAGGCAGCTGGGGAGGCTGGCTGGGTGAAGGCCATGTTGAGGTCGACCGGAGCTGCCATGGTGGCTGCCTGGGCCGTGGATTTGGCTGTCTCTAAACTATGAGGGCAGAGGTAGGAGGAGGGAGGATAAAGAGACATGGAGAAAGGACAGAAAATTAAGATTAGAGGATTATACTGTTGCTGCAACACTGGGTGAAGTTTCTTGAAAATTATTAAAGGGGAACTCCACCCATTTTACACATCAAAGTCTGTTTACAGACCTTGGGGAGTAGGCTACTACTGCATATCTGAAAAAAAGTTGTATAAAGCATTTATACAGCGTGTCGAATTCTGATACGATATATCAGACTGATATACTGATATTTTTATGACCTTTACGTACTGGAAAAGTTCATTAAAAAAAGAGATGCCAGAGCTGCACCGCAAATACTAAATTCCAACAAGACACTGCCATTATGTCGTACAATACAACCAGGCTTTTACTCATTCCCTCGAGGCCAATTACCAGCAGCACAAGGACAAACCTCATTATCACTTATCACTCTATAGCATAACCTTTGACCCTTTTAAACCAACGCATTTCTCACAGGCCTACACTTGCGGTGATTCATTAGATGGCTGTACACTGGGCCTTACCAGGAGGTAATGAGGTACTGGGCCAAGTTGATGCTGACCGGTGTTCCTGTGATAGTAACATGGCGGTCGCTTGTCCCGTCCAGCTGGCTGCCGATCTTGATCTGAGCTCCTGACACCTGCCTGATCTCGTTGATCTTAGTGCCCTGACGGCCGATGATCGAGCCGATCAGCTGCAAAAGAACAGAGGCAAGACAGACGGCTCAGTTTGATGGAAAGATGAATGACGTACTGAAGAGGACAGGGGACATGTTTTACAAGGAAAGGGTTCAATAGATCGTTTGACTGAAAGCAGATTTCTCTTGATGAAAGTGATTCTGACGAAAAGGGCAAAAGCAAAACACTAGAACAATAAAGAAGTGTGCGGTGCTGTTGAGCTGACTTAATGCATACCACTTCAAATATTGCAATTACATTGTCTTCAGTGGATTGGTCATCCATCATGCATGTCAAAAGCACTTTTTTCCCCCCCGAGCCTGCCTTAATTGCTTCTGCATGTGCACCGGTAAAAGACACGAGAGAAGGCACATTTGCCTCTCATTAATCTGAGTGGCTAAAAGGTTATTGATTCCTCAGAGTGGTGATGACTTCCCAAACAAATCACTTCCCAAACACATGCCAGCTAGATGCATCTCCGCACTAATGGAAAACATAATGGGAAAATAACTCAAATATATAATATACAGTCCCACCGGCTTGAGCGTTCTCTCTGCTGAGAGTAGATTAGACAATGACACGAGTTTTATTGCATTCCAAAATACATTATCACTTTTGTTCTGCTTTCATTACCCAACCTGGACCCCTGCCTATTAGCACCAATAGATATTTAACAGAGCCAGAGCTCGGGGCTGCGTATCAGCTCAAGTGCAGGGTGTCAGGGCTCAGCGACAGGGTTATGCTGCCAGATATATAGTGAGTGGGACAGACAGTGATGAAGTACTTGTAGTATGTGTGTGTGCTGGCAGCTTAACAGCGGCTGACGCATAGGTAGAAATACACAACACACACACACACACACACACACACACACACACACACACACACACACGTGTGCACACACGCAAACACAT